>MU770882.1:4297-21561 GCA_026770625.1 Nicotiana glauca | reverse complement strand
TATATATATATATATATATATATATATATATATATATATATATATATATATATATATAAAGAGAGAGAGAGAGAGAGAGATTAATTACAGTAAAATTATTAGCATCCCATGATGTTAGTTTTAATATTTGCTCAGCACCTTAAGAAAAAAATTTAGCTAGTATCCTGAGCTAGACTATGATATTGAGTTTTGCATAACATTTCTAGTAAAATAATAATGAGCTTGTACGTCTTCTAAACTTGCATCTTGACTGATGTTGGGCATATTTTGTAACGACCCAGCCGGTCGTTTTATGAATTACCTCCGTTTTCTCCTTTTTTGCTTCTTTATGCTTTGTTCATCTGTGTTATAAGGGAATTGGGTTGGTTGGTTCGAATTTAAAATGGTTTGAGAAACTTAGTCTCTCTTGAGTAAGCTTAAGTTGGAAAAGTCAATCGGATGTTGACCTATGTGAAATAGGTCTCGGATGTGAATTCCGATGGTTCAAATAGCTTTGTGAGGTTATTTGGGACATATTAGCGTGATAGAAATATGTTTTGTAGGTCCGGGTTAGATTTAGGCTTGAATTGGCAAAATTGAAATTTTGGCATTTTCTGGTTGGTAGCGGAGATTTTGATATAGGGGTCGGAATAGAATTCTGGAAATTGGAGTAGGTCCGTTGTATTATTTGTGAAGTGTGTGAAAAATATCAGGTCATTCGGACGAGGTTTGATAGGCTTTTTGATCAAAAGCAAAATTCGAAAGTTTTTGGAACCTGAGGCTTGAATCCGATGTTATTTTGTTGATTCGATGTTGTTTTAGGTGTTTCGAAGATTGGTATAAGTTTGGATAGTGGTATATGACTTGTTTTTTCTTTTGGTTAAGGTCCCAAGGGCCTCGGGGTGATTTCGGATGGTTGACGAGGAGTTTGGAGTTGGAAAGTTGCAGCTGAAGCTGCTGAATTCTGTCATAACCGCACCTGCGGATTGGGGACCGCAGGTGAGGGAAGAAGCGAACTATTAGCCGCAGATGCAGAATTGGGTGACAAGAGTTTAAGGTGTAGGTGCGGAAGTTTGGTCGAACCTGTGAGACCACATGTGTGGTAGTTTGTGCGCAGGTGCGGTTTGAGGTTTTAAGTGGAACCCACATAAACGGTCATTTGGCCGCAGAAGTGGCTCTGCAAGTGCGAAAACCCTAAGCCAGAAAGTATATAAGTCCTCCTTCGCGAATTTTTGGTTATTCCACCATTTTTACATTCGGGTTTGAGCTTGAGGGAGCATTTCGAAGAGAGATTTCAAGGGGATTTCGCGGAGGTAAGATTATTGGACCCTAGACTTGTTTCTATGATGGTTTTTGACCGATTAAGCTTGAAATCTTTGGAAATTAGTAGCAAAAATTGGGGGTTTAGGACTTGGAAATTGAAGACCTAAATTTAGGGATTTGAGGGGTTATTTGTGGTTGGATTTTGGTATGTATGAACTCGTGGGAGGATAAAGATTCTATTGATGTAATTTTTATGGGATTCCGAGACGTGGGTTTAGGGGTTGGGTTTGGTCAATTTCTGGATTTGTGTTGTAATTTGATTATTTCGCATGAACTTCATTCCTTTAGCATATTCTAATGTTATGATTCTGATTTTGGGTAGATTCAACGCGAGTTGAGACCGAGTCGAGAGGCAAGGGCATCGCGGAGTAGTATTTCTTCCGGTTTAAGGTAAGCAGCAATTGTACATCTGGAGTTGAGGGTATGAAACCCCGGTATTTCGTATTGTCTGATAAATGAGGTGATGCACATGCTAGGTGATGAGCGTCTGGGCGTGCACCGGTAGGGATTGTGACTTGGCATCCCATAGCGGCTATTAAGCCGCATATTTGATTTGAAATCTTATGATATTCCGTATTTAGATTTTTATACTATATCTTGGGTTGTATGCCATATTTGGGGCCTTGTGCCGACATGTTTAGACCCTCAGTCCATTTGATTTGAAAGCATATGCTCAGTCATGTTTTACCTGGTTATTATTTAAAATCGATTTCATTACTATACTTCTTAATATATGAAAACTGTTTGGGGTGAGTTCTCCGATTTTTCACCGATATGCCCGAGTGGCCGTGAGGTTAATGACTGAGAGAGGTTGAGGACCTAATGGTGAGGATTATATATATACAATATGGATCGGGCTGCACGCCGCAGCGATAGGTATTGGATCGGGATGCACGACGCAGTGATATGTATTAGATCGGGCTGCGCGCCGCAGCGATATGACGCTTGGGTTGTAGGAGCCCCTCCGGAGTTTGTACATCCCTAGTGAGCGTAGTCGACTATTTATATTAGATCGGACTGCACACCGCATCGATTATTATATATATATTGGAGCGGGCTGCACGCCGCAGTGTTTATTATTATTATTATTAATACTGTGAGCTAATTATTGAACCGGAGTGCTGAGAGTGGGTACTGGTGACAATAGCTGAGTCACGAGTGACTGAGAGGCTTGCCCTAGGGGATGAGTGATATCTTGCCCCAGGGGCCCGTTTATATTTTACTATTTTCACTCTTTTTTATACTAAGCCTTTAATTTGAAAAATGTAGAACAAATGATTTCAAAGACTTTGAATTTAAATGGAGATTTTACGAGTAAATTAACTATTGAACTGCAGACCGTTGTCTTGATATTTTTGTTGAATTTTCCTGATATATAATTTTCCAATGCTTGTCACTGCACTCAGACTTTATGCACTTTAGTTACTTACTGAGTTGGCATACTTACGTTACTCTCTGCACCTTGTGTGCAGATCCAGGTGCTCGTGCATGAGAGTGAGAGCTTCCAGCACTCTTAGAGTATTTCCGGAGATCCCAAAGTAGTTGCACGGTGTTCGCAGCGTTGCCTCCTCCTTCCTATCTTAGTATTATGTTATTTTAGACTTAAGATGTATCATTTAGTTAGTTTTTGAGTTGTATTTAGAGGCTCTTGACCAGTGACACCGGATTTGTTGGGCTGTGTTGGTATTTTGTTCTGGTTTTCTGCATATTCTATTTTATTCATCTATTTCATATGACTAATATGAGACTTATTCTATACTAGAAAAATGATTTTACAAAAGATTTTGTTGTGGTAAATGTTTGGTTGGCTTGCCTAGTACTGTGATAGGCCACCATCACGACCGGGGTATTTGGGGTCATGACAAGTTGGTATCAAAGCCTAGGTTACATAAGTCTCATGGGTCATAAGCTGATTTAGTAGAGTCTCGCGGATTGGTATGGAGACGTCTGTATTTATCCTCGGGAAGTTGTAGAACCTTTAGGAAAAACTTCACATTCTTGAAATTCCTATCGTGCGAATATGTTACTCTAGTACTAAACTTCTATTATTCTATTCTCTTAAGATGGTGAGGACACGTACTACCGGTCAGGACGGACGACCACCAATACCACCAGTTGGGGCCACTAGAAGCTGAGGACGTGGTCAAGGCAGTGGTAGGGGTAGTGGTGTAGCCCGCACAGCAGCTAGGGCAGCACCTGCAGATTCACCAACCGCCCCACTTTAGGATCAGGTCCCAGTTATGGACGCTCCCACAGCACCAGCTCAGGCACTGGCTGTACCCATTATGATTCCAGGCCTTCAGGAGGCCCTAGCTCAGATTCTATCAGTATGCACTGGCCTGGCACAGGTAGTCTTAGTTACTACAGTCGCAGCTAATTCTCAGGACGGGGGAGGCAATTAGACTCCCGTTGCTCGCACACCTGAGCAGGTTGTGTAGGGACTTCAGACACCGGGGACACCTATAGCCCAACCGATTGCACCAACTCAGGAGTATGTGGTACCAGTTATTTCGGACGACAAGCAGCGTCGGTTGGAGAGGTTTGGTGGACTCCAACCTCCAAATTTTAGCGGTACACAGGGCTAGGATGCCCATGGTTTCTCGGACAAGTGTTAGAGGATTTTTCACATCGCGGGTATTTCGAAGACCAGTGTGGTCGCATTTACTACTTTTCAATTCTCTGGAGCTGCCTTCACTTGGTGGGAGGCTTACGAGAGGTATAGGTCTATTGATGTAGCACCCCTTACCTAGCAGCAGTCCTCCATTCTCTTTTTGGAGAAGTAAGTGCCATAGTCTTGCTGAGAGAAACTGCGCAGGCAGTTCAAACAGTTGCATTAGGGAGATATGACCATGACGCAGTATGAGATGGGGTTCTCGAAGTTAGCTCGTCATGCTGTTTGGTTAGTTCCTACTGATAGAGAGAGGATCAGGAGGTTCGTTGATGGCCTCATATATCAGGTTCGGATCTCATGACCAGGGAGAGGGTGTCAGGTGCTACTTTGAGGAGATTGTTGATATCGCTCGTGAGATTGAGTCAGTTTGTCACCAGGAGCGAGATGAGAGGGAGGCCAAGAGGCTCGGGGGTCTGATAGTTTTGGTGGTACTCTTTCAAGGGGTTAGTTTCAGCACGGCAGAGGCCGTCCATTCAAACATGCTGAGTCATCTCGCCTAGTTCATCGGGGGGCATCTTCGGGCCATGGTTCTCATAGTTCTCATCAGGGTCATTCATCACTCAGTGCCATACCAGCTCAGAGTTCGACTCGTGCTCCATCAGTTCAGGGCTTCTCCATGCCAGGTCATTCTACTGGTCATTCGGGGGCCAGGGTTTCCCTTCAGTCCCAGTTCCCCGTGCCAGGGAGTTGTTATGAGTGTGGAGAGTTCGGACATATGAGGAGGCAGTGTCCTCATCTTCTTGAGGGTCCGTCCCAGCAGAGGAGTCAGCCTTCGACTTCAGCTCTAGTTACTTCACCACCCGCTCAGGAAGCTAGGGGTGGGGGCCAGTCAGTTAGAGGTCACCCCAGAGAGGGAGGTCGGTCAGGTGGTGGACATGCCTGTTTCTATGCACTCCATACCAGACCAGATGTTATTGCTTCAGATACTGTGATTATAGGTATTGTCTCAGTCTGCCATAAAGATGCCCCTATATTATTTGATCCTGGTTCCATTTTTCATATGTGTCATCATATTTTGCCAGTTATTTGGACACGCCCCTTGAATCTCTTGTTTCATCTATTCATGTATCTACTCCGGTAGGTGATACTATTGTTATGGACCATATATACCGGTCGTGTGTGGTGACCATTGGGGGTTTGGAGACCGGAGTGGGTCTTTTGTTACTTTGTATGGTGAATTTTGATGTGATTTTGGGCATGGATTGGTTATCCCCATGTCGTGTTATTCTAAACTGTCACTCAAAGATAGTAACGTTGGCTCAGGTTTGCCACAAATTGAGTGGCGAGGTTCGACTGATTTTGTTCCCAGTAGGGTGATACCATTTCTGAAGGCCCAGTGGATTATTGGGAAAGGTTGTCTTTCATACTTAGCGTTTGTAAGGGATGTCAGTGTAGATAATCCTAGCATTGATTATGTTCCAGTTCTGAGGAATTTTCCTGATGTGTTTCCTGCGGACCTGTCGGGCATGCCACTGGACTGGGATTTTGATTTTGGTATTGACCTGGTGCCGGGCACTCAGCCTATTTCTGTTCCACCGTATTGTATGGCACCAGCGGAGTTGAAGGAGCAGCTTCAGAAACTCCTCAATAAGGGATTCATTCGGCCTAGTATTTCGTCGTGGGGTGTGCCTGTTCTATTCGTGAAAAAGAAGGATGGCACTATGAGGATGTGCATTGATTACAGGAAGTTGAATAGGTTACAATTAAGAACAAGTATCCCCTTCCTCGCATTGATGATTTGTTAGACCAGCTTCAGGGAGAGAGGGTTTTCTCCAAGATTAATCTCCATCCTGGGTATCACCAGCTGAAGATCAAGGACTGGATATTCTTAAGATAGCTTTCAGGACCCGATATGGTCACTATGAGTTCCTTGTGATGTATTTTAGGCTAACCAATTCCCCATCATCGTTCATGCATTTGATAAATAGCGTGTTCCGACTGTATCTCGACTCATTTGTGATATTTTTCATTGATGATATTTCAGTGTATTCCCCTAGCCATGAGGAGAACACAGAGTGTGAGGAGAGCTTTCAGAAGAGTGTACGCAGGTGGGTTATTACCATTAATTTGTTCAGGGGTTTTCATCTATTGCAGCACCTATGACCAGGCTGACCTAGAAGGGGTGGACAGAAGAGTGTGAGGAGAGCTTTCAGAAGCTCAAGACAGCTTTGACTACAAGCCCGATTTTAATATTAGCTACCGGTTCGGGGTCTTATACTGTCTATTGTGATGCCTCGAGAGTTGGCCCTGGAGCGGTATTGATACATGACGGTAGGGTGATTGCCTACGCGTCCAGACAGTTGAAGGTACATGAGATGAATTATCCTATCCATGAATCTCGAGTTAGCTACTATTGTTCACACTTCGAAGATCTGGCATCACTATTTGTACGGTGTGCCTTGTGAGATTTACTGATCACCGAGTTTGTAGCATTTGTTCAAGCAGAAGGACCTTAATTTGCGTCAAATGAGATGGCTAGAGCTGCTGAAGGACTATGATATCACTATTTTGTATCACCTGGACAAGGCCAATGGTGGCGGATGCTTTGAGCTGTCGGGCAGAAAGTTTGTGGAGTTTAACTTATTTACCAGCAGCGGAGAGGCCCATGGTGATGGATTTTCTGGCCTTAGCCAGCCAGTTTGTGAGATTGGATCTTTCGTAGCCCAGTCGGGTTCTAGCTTGCGTGGTCTCTCGGTCTTCCTTGTTTGATCGTATCCAGGAGCGTTAGTTTGATGACCCTCATTTGCTTGTCCTCGAGAATAAGGTTTTGCATGGCAATTCCAGGGATGCGACTATTGGTAATGACGGGGTATTGAGGATGCAAGGTCAAGTTTGTATACCCAATGTTGATGGGCTTCGGGAGTTGATCCTATAGGAGGCTCACAGTCGCAGTATACCATTCTTCTCGGTGCCGCGAAAATGTACCAGGATTTGAGACATCATTATTGGTGGAGGCGGATGAAGAAGGATATAGTTGGGTTTGTAGCTCGATGCCTCAATTATCAGCAGGTGAAGTATGAACACCAGAGACCGGGTGGGTTGCTTCATCAGATAGAGATTTCGGAGTAAAAATGGGAGCGGATCACCATAGACTTCGTAGTCGGGCTCCCATGGACCTTGAGAAAGTTCGATGCCATTTGAGTGATTGTGGATTGGCTGACCAAATCCACGCATTTCATTCCTGTGAGTACTACTTATTCTTTGGAGAGATCGTCCGAGAGATTGTCTGTCTGCATGGTATTCCAGTTTCCATCATTTCAGATAGAGGTACTCAGTTCACATCGCGGTTCTAGAGGTCCGTACAGTATGAGTTGGGTAATCGGGTGGAGTTGAGCACATCATTTCACCCTCAGACAGACGGACAGTCTAAGCGCACTATTCAGATTCTTGAGGCTATGCTCCATGCGTATGTGATTCAGTTTGGAGGGTCTTGGTATCATTTCTTGCCATTGGAAGACTTTGCCTACAACAATAGTTATTAGTCCGGTATTCAGATGGCACCGTATGAGGCTTTATATGGTAGGCAGTGTAGATCCTCGGTGGTTTGGTTTGAGCCGGATAAGGCTAGATTATTGGGCACAGACTTGGTTCAGGATGCTTTGGAGAAGGTTAAGGTAATTCATGATAGACTCCGTGCAGCACAGTCCAGACAGAAGAGTTATACAGACCGGAATGTTCGTGATGTTTCCTATATGGTTGGAGAGCGGGTTCTGCTTTGGGTTTCGCCTATGAAGGGCGTTATGAGATTTGGGAAGAAAGGGAAGTTGAGTCCGAGGTTTATTGGCCATTTGAGATATTGAGGCGTGTTTGGGAGGTTGCTTATGAGCTTACCTTACCTCCCAGCTTGGCAGGCGTTAGTCCGT
The DNA here is from genome assembly GCA_026770625.1 of Nicotiana glauca. Lineage (NCBI taxonomy): Eukaryota > Viridiplantae > Streptophyta > Magnoliopsida > Solanales > Solanaceae > Nicotiana > Nicotiana glauca. The sequence continues at coordinate 13,725 of MU770882.1, read as the reverse complement.
TATTTCATGTTTCGATGCTCCGGAGGTATCACAGCGATCCGTCGCACGTGTTGGATTTCAGTTCAGTCCAGTTGGATAAGGATCTATCTAATGTTGAGGAGCCGGTGACAATATTAGACAGGCAGGTTTGAAAGCCAAGGTCAAAGAACATTGCATCAGTGAAGGTTCAGTGGTGAGGTCAGCCGGTCGAGGAGGCGAACATGGGTAGTGACAAGTTGGTATCAAGAGCAAGATATGCACTGCCATTACCCTTATCTTTTCACTACTTCAGGTATGTCTCTATGCTCGTTCCAGGATGAACGAATGTTTAAGAATGGGAGGATGTAACGACTCGGCCGGTCGTTTTAAGAATTTACGCCTTGATCCCCTATTAACTGCTTTCCCCATGTTTATTTCTGCTATTGTGAGTTGTCGGGAGGATTTATGTTGAGTTTCAGGGAGTTTTGGGACACTTAGTCCCTAAATGAGAGTTTAAGTTTTAGAATTTGAACCGTAATAGGAACAGTGTGAAGACGGTCTCGGAATGGAACTGCGTTGGTTCCGTTAGCTCCATTGGGTGATTCGGGCTTAGGGGCATGTTCGGATTGTGTTTTGAAGGTCCATAGCTTAATTAGGCTTGAAATGCCGAAAGTTGAATTTTTGAAGTTTCCGGTTTGATAGTGAGATTTTGATATCGGGGTTGAAATTCAATTCTGGAAGTTAGAGTAGCTCCATAGTGTTGAATTTGACGTGTCTACAAAATTTAAGGTCATTCAGACAAGGTTTGATAGATTTTTTGATCGAAAGCGTAATTTGGTTGAGGTCCTGGGGGCCTTAAGGTGGTTTTAGATGGTTAATGGGAAGTTTAGAGTTGCAAATTTGTAGCTGAAGTTGCTGAGTCTGCTGTCATAACCGCACCTGCGGCTTGGGGACCGCAGGTGCGTCGTCGCAGAAGCGGCTGAGAGACCGCAAATGCGGCCATGTGTGGGAAGGCCAGTTTTCGCAAGTGCGGTAGGTTGAGCGCACTTGTGAGAGCGCAGGTGTTGTAGAAGAAGCGCAGTTGCGGCCTGAGGGAATTAATAAAATCTTGCAGATGCGCATCTGGGGCCGCAGGTGCGGGTTCGCAAGTGCGAAAGTCCTGGGCCAGAACCTATATAAAGGTTCAGTCGTGATTTTTGCCTATTCTTTCACCATTTTCATCCGGATTTTGAGCTTTTTGGGAGGTTTTTTAGAGAGGATTCAAAGGAGCTTCAAGGAGGTAATATTTTTGGAACCTAAACTCGTTATTATGGTAATTTTCATCATTTTAAGCATGAAATTTCAAGGAAAATCAGTGGTAAATTGGGGGTTAGGGCTTGGTTAATTGGAGAGTTTTGAGTGGTGATTTGAGGGACCAATTGAGGTTCGATTTTGGTAATTTTGGTATGCATGAACTCATGAGAGTGTAAGGATTCTAAATTTGTAAGTTTTACCTAACTCCGAGACGTGGGCCCGAGGGACGTTTTGGTCATTTTTCCTAATTTCACATATTAGCTTAGAATTATTAGTTGAATTAGTTACTTGAAGTGTCATTTACATTATGCAGATGATTTGAATAGATTTGGGCCATTTGGAGTCGAGTACTCATGGCAAGAGCATGGTTTCGGGTCGATTTTGAGCCGGTTTGAGGTAAGTGACTTGCCTAACCTTGTATGGGGGAACTCCCCTTAGGATTTGGTATTGTTGATATTTGAAATTCCATGTACGTGAGGTGATGAGTGCATACTTGTGCTAATTGTTGAAAAATCTATTTTCATTAAGTAACTATAATTGCGATTCCTTTTCCTATTTATACTACTTGTAATTTAGGCCTACTGTTAGCTTAAGGAAGCATGTCTACAACAACAACAACAACCTAGTATAAGCCCACTGGGTCTGGGGAGGGTAGTGTGTATGCAGACCTTATCCCTATCCCAAAGGGGGTAGAAAGGTTATTTTCAAAAGACCCTCGGCTCAAGATAATAACATGAATCATATCGTAACTTTCTAAATTGTTTATTGACTTTTCTTTCTTTTTATTGATTTTTTCTTTGTATAATGTCTTATACTTTCCAAATAGACCTTCGACATCCTTCCCTCCAAGAACTTCTACCTTGTTCATGGGGGAGACTCGAACTCACAACTTTTTAGGGAAGCATGTCTAATTGACTTAATTGCTTTACTTGCTCAAACTGTTTTATTTAAATTCTGTGTAGCATGCTAGGTTAGAAATACATGTTTTACCTTGGTATGAAGATGGTTTGAATTGAATATTCTTCGTGTTGTTGTATGTTTACTTTGGGACTACGGGCAATATCCCGATAGATCCCCCCTGCATATTTATATTTGGGGACTACGGATCGAGATTTCGGTAGATCCCTGGTGCACTATGAGTTGAACTACAGGACGACACTCGGGAGATCCATTAGACATTTACATTTGGGGCAACAGGATGGTATCCTAGTAGATCCCCGGTTTACTGGACATTTACATTTGGGGGCTACAGGACGGTATCCTGGTAGATCCTCGATTTGCTGGATATTTACATTTGGGAGCTACAAGAAGGTATCCTGGTAGATCCCCGGTTGCTACCTCTGTGTTGAGCTGTATTCTTTCTGTGATGTTTTCTCTGTGGTATTTGTTATTACTCTTATCATCCAGTGTTGCTTCATACTGTTAGCATTTAACTATATCGTCGTATTCTATATTGTTTTGCCTATTTTTTCAGCTAAAATCAGTAGGGCCTTGACCTTTCTCGCCACTACTCGACCGAGGTTAGGCTTGGCACTTACTGAGTACCGCTGTGGTGTACTCATACCCTTCCTGCGTATATTTTTCATATGCAAATCTAGGTACTTCGACTCAGCCCTACTACCCTTGAGGCGGGGGATACATTAGAGACTTCGAGGTATGTCTACCGCATCCGCAGACCGAGGAGTCCCTTTCCATTCTCTCTCATAGCATTAGCCTATCTGTATTTCTTTTATTTAGACACTCTGAGTTAGAACACTGTAGTTATTCCACAGTTTGTGATTTCATGAGATCCCGGGTTTTGGGAAATGTAGTTTCATTTTAAGAGTTTGTATTGTATAGTTCCTACAATTTTGGCTAGTTTTATTCAGTTGTTTCTTTCTCCGCAATTTGTTAGGCTTACCTATTCGTAGAGTCTAGGTGCCGTCACGACTGTTCACGGATGGCGAACTTGGATTGTGACACCAGCACTTGTTCAAGCAGAAGGATCTTAATTTGAGGCATCGAAGATGGTTGGAGCTGATAAAGGACTATGATTTTACTATCTTGGACCATTTGGGAAAGGACAATGTAGTGGCCGATGCTTTGAGTAGGAAGGCAGTGAGTATGGGCAGTCTTGCATTTATTCCTATTGGGGAGAGACCTCTCGTAGTTGATGTTCAGGGCTTAGCTAATCAGTTTGTGAGGTTGGATATTTTGGAGCCCAGTCGGGTCTTAGCTAGTGTGATTTCTCAGTCTTCCTTGTTTGATCGCAACAGAGAGTGCCAGTGTGATGATCTTCACTTGCTGTCCTTAAGGACGGAGTTCAGCACGACGATGCCAGAGATGTGACCATTGGTGATGCTGGGATGTTGAGGATGTAGGGCCGGATTTGTATGGCTTATGTGGATGGGCTTCGAGAGTTGATTCTAGAGGAGGCCCATAGCTCGCGGTACTCCATTCATCCAGGTGCCGTGAATATGTATCAGGATCTGAGACTATATTATTGGTGGAGGAGGATGAAGAAAGATATTGTGGGATTTGTAGCTCGGTATCTCAATTATCAGTAGGTGAAATATGAGCATCAGAGACCGGGTGGCTTGCTTCAGCAGATGGTTATTCCAGAGTGGAAGTGGGAGTGGTTCACCATGGAATTTGTATTTGGGCTCCCATGGACTTTGAAGAAGTTCGATGCTATTTAGGTGATTGTGGATCGGCTGACCATGTCTGCAGACTTCATTCCTATTTGTACTACCTATTCTTCAGAGTTCTTGGCATAGATCTATATCCGAGAGATTGTTCGCTTGCATGGTGTCCCAGTTCCCATTATTTCAGATAGAGGCACTCAGTTTACTTTACAGTTTTGGAGGGCTATGCAAAGAGATTGGGTACTCAGGTCGATTTGAGCACAGCTCTTCACCCTCAGATGGACGGGCAGTCCGAGCACACTATTCAGATATTGGAGGACATGTTGCGCGCTTGTGTGATTGACATTGGTGGTTTATGGGATTGTTGATACCCAATTTTCCCCCATATATTTTTATATACAAAATACTTTCAAAATAATATATCTATGCATATATAAGCACGACTGAGTATTTCATTATTTTTCCAGTCTTCAAAAGATTTTTAAACTAATTTATTATCCTATTTTAACAGTATAAAATCAATAATTATTCCCAAAAATTATCATTTTGTCGATTCATTTATTGTATTCTCGTATTTATACCAATATATAGCTAAGGTAATTTTTGCACATTTTTATAAATTGATTTAGCATTTTTTAAAGCTAAATTGCACTAAATTGCAATTTTACCTATTTTGACATTTAATAGAATTTTATAATTACGAAATTGGTTCCAGTATTTTTATTTTAATAATTATATATTATAAATTAATTAGGTACCTTTAATTTGTTTCCAAAAATTATCTTACTATTTTTTATACAATAAAAAGGATAAAAGTGGCTATTTAAAATCTGGCCATATTTTGGTTTCAATTATAGCCCAATTAATTCCCCCAATTAAACCAGTTTTGGACTCAAACAGACCGGCCCAATTTCAAATTAACCCGCCTGTGACCCAAATAAAACCTACCCGACCCAGGCCCCCTCTTATCCTGGCCGTTGATCTCAGAGATCAACGGCCCCTACTCATTCTTGCCATTTTAAACTCAAACGACATACCCTAATTCCCCCATTTCACCCAATCCGCCTCCTCTGAATACCCTCCCCCTCTCAAACTCTCTCGAATGTTCTTGAAACCCTAATCACCTTCTACCATTCACGACCTCTGACTCACCGGAATCCATGGCCTATCAGGCCATGGATGATCTATGCTCATCTCATACTGCTCCTTTGTGCCTGATACTCGAAGGTTCGAGGCTAGACCTCAAAGGTATTCACTCAGACCTCCGTCGAATCGAGGTTTCCGGCCATCTCCGGCCTGGATCCGGCATATCCTAGCCTCCCGAGTCTGATTTCGACCTTATCTGACTTAGATCGGACCCTTTCCAAGCCTTTCTCATTCTAGGGTTCATCTGAAACCCTAGTGTTCGAGGTTTTTCTCCGATTCTCTTTGGATTTGTTATGTATCTATGCTACACTTGGGTTTTCAAACGACTTCCTTAATTTTTTCTTTTGAAAATCATTTTTTAAAACCCTTCTTTTCTGATTTATGGTTTTCTAGAAGTATTTAAGCGTTTTATGACTTTTCTTTATTATTCGTGTTGTTTTTATTACTATGTTCCCTATATCATGTTCTCACTTGCTTTCTACTATGTTTTTATGTACTTTTCTCTACCATGTTTTTTTGTGTTCTTTTGCCGAGTTTTATACTCCGTACTTTTATGTTCTTCTACTGTGTTTTCTATGCCATGTTCTCGCATGCTTTTTTACCATATTATGCTATTTTTTTCCTGTACGATGTGATGTGCTTCTCCTACTGTTCTTGCTATTTTACTGTATTTATAGTTTCTCCCAAAAACAAAAAAACCTGTTTAAGCATGTGTTGCTTCTAAATTTTTCCTCTACTATTAGTTGTTCCCTCATTATGCTTCGAATTAGCTTTTTCAATCTATTTTCTTGATCTTTCTACTTGTACGCATGTTTTCTCATGAGTTTCTAAAAAGAAATCCCTAAGCTTGTTGCCTCCTCATCTCTGTATGTGATTCGATCTGAAACTCTAGACTTTGGGGTTTCCTTTGGTAATCTAGATTTTTGTGTTCGAGTTAGAGTTCCACTTTGGGATCCTGGACTCTCAGACTCATTGAGAGTCTGTAATTGCACTTGTACCCCTTCTTGCTTACGATTCTGAACCTCTCAATGAAGACTAATTATTTCTAAGTAGCGTAACGACTCTTTGTTTGATATGTCTGCCTTATATATGAGAAGTTCTTCTTTCAAAAGGGTTTTGCCAACTATTAATTAAATTCGAATTCCTGTAATAATGTTTACTTGATTATTACTGATTAAACCTCTCTTTAACCCTTTTCTGACTTGGTTCATTCGAGTAAAGCCTGTAACTTTGATTTCATTGGTTGTTTGATTGATTCACTTTCCTTATTTCACACAAACTGTGTACCACTGGGTTGTCGCCTTAAATAAACCTCTGTGTATTTGCCCTTCTTGTACTACTTTGGAAAATTTGTAATCAAACTCTTTCCTTATTTATTTTGCCCGTTTGAAATTAGAATCCCTAATTAAAAGGGAAAACTTCTATGATTGATTTTTAAACTATTTTTCTTGCCTATTTCTACTTGCTTTCTGCACTATAAATATATGACTCTCTTTTACACAGCACACACTATTGAGCACATTTAAAATAACAACCACAATTCTCTTCTGAACTTAACTTAGAGCACTCTTGCTTCCTGTCCGCACTTTGGCTTTTACAAGACTACTGCTTCTCTTTACTTGCTTCTGTGAAACTGGTATGTACTAAAATTAATTTCAGTATCACCCCAATGTATTTACTTACAGTCCTTGTATTCATGTCTATTTTCTATCCTATGTAAAGTGTAACATCTGATTTAAAGTGACTATATGCTATTGTCTGCTTCTCTTCCTTATGAACAATTGCTCCCTACCCTATTCCCCCTATGTGTTTGTGAGTGGGGACTTAGGGCATGGCAACAAGAATTGTTGTCCATGACCTATGTTTTGGCCCCCTAGCCCCTAAGTAAGCTGGAAGGTGTGCCAGTATTTCTCATTGCTGGGTATGCCCTTTTGCTTGCCCTTTCCTTGTATTTTGTTTCTAGTATGAATCCTCATACCCCATTTTCCTACGTGTGCTGAGTTAAGGTATATCCTGGAAGCATCCAAATTGCTATCTAGGGCTGAACCTGACTTTCATTAGGTCTTAACTCCCCAATTCTAAAGCTGACAGGCTGGTCAGGGGTGTGCCAGCATTCCAATTGCTGGGCATAACCACCAACCATCCATTGCTTTCCCTAAACCCCCCTCTATTGCACTTGCACTTACTCCTAGACTCTAAGTTCTGCCCCCTCCTATGAGCCTTGCCTTGGGACCTTGAGTTCCCTCTGAACTTGGACATTCGAGGGCTGGCCCTTCCACACTGTACTGTAATTCTACCCTGATATTTGGGGTGTAAGCGTTGCCTGGAGTTCATGAAACTCTTTGGAACTTTGACACATCCCAAATAAGAGAAAGGTTTTGGAAAATTTGGTCCTTGGAAGTTGATTTATTCCATATGTCAGACTAGGAGTCTAAATTAGGCTCTCCTTGGTTGGAATTTTAATTTCTGATGTATTTTATTTATTTTCTAGATTCATTCAAGTTGTAATAATTTGTAATAACTACCGGGTGTATAGTAAAAATGGGGGAGGGACTCTCTTATGTTGTGCATGTGGGGTAGATACCATATTTTAGGTTTTATTTCTGCAATCACAACATCTTCATTTATGAATCCGCATATAGATATCCTGCCTATAGGTTATTTTATCACGCATTTAGAAATCCTGCCTATAAGTCGTTTCATTACGCATTTAGAAATCATGTCTATAAGTTTATCTGCATTTAGAAATCCTGCCTATAAGTCATCTCATTACGCATATAGAAATCATGCCTATAAGTATGTTATCTGCATAGAGAGACCATGCCTATAGGATTCCTGCACTCTTACCGTCCTAAATCAATCACGCTTAGAGAGCATGCCTATAGGGATAACTAAATTACTCTGAATCATCTAGCTCGTTTACAAGTCTAAAATCAGTAGTAAATGTCGTTTAATATATGCAAATTTTGTTTCTTAAATCAGTAATTGTGAGCATGTGATTTTTGCCCTATATGAATTACTCCCATAAATGCAAAACAAAATAATTTCTTTCAGTGTTTGCAATTTTGTGGATTTTTGTGGCAATTTCTGTCAATTGTTTGTATTTGTTTGGGCATGTTTATTTTATTTTAATTATTGGAAAATACTAAAATACGTTGCATGTGCATTTAGGAGTTAGTTTTTTTCATTTTAAAAATTAATTAGTGATTATTTTATAATAAAAAATTACGGAAAGGTTTGTTTTGCATTTTTAGTTTTAATTTTGAATTTTGGGTAGTTTGTCCCTTAAATTGGTTTAGTTAATAATGGTAATTATAGATTAATTAATTTGTTAGGATAACTTGTTTTTAATTGTCAGTTAGGTTTTGTTTTAATTTTGAAAAAAAGAGAAAAGGAAAAATTAGAAAAGGAATTAAAGGGAAAGGAAAACAAAAGAGAGGGTTAATTTGGACCTCATTAAATTGCCCTCCCCAGGCCCAAACGACCCCCCCCCCCAATCTGCTCCAGTCCAGGCCCAAATTGCACTCCAACCCGGTCTGCCTACCCCACTAAACCCAAACGACACCGTTTCAGCTCCAAGGAATCTTGGCCGTCGAGGATTCTTAATTCAACGGCCCTGAAGTGGGTTTCAATAACTATATAACTGTCTGAATTGCTCCACCCCCCCAAGCCATCTCTCTTACCCTACCCCTCATTAGACCACCGTCTTCCGCCTTGGACCGCCACCGAAAATTGCCTCACGGTGGCGGCCGGCCACCAAATGACTCCAACTTTACACCATAAACCCCCATCACCCTCCCCATTCCAAATCCGTGATCAGTATCCCTCAAATCCCACAAAATTTTGATGAATAATCCAAACCCTAGGCGCCGCCTCCGCCGCCCACGGCGGCGCCGCCTCCAAACCACCTCAAAACAACACCCCATAACCCCCACCTCTCCCTCAATCCAAAACCCTAACTATTTTCCTTCGAATCATTCCCCACTTTCTCGAATTTTAAATCTAAAAGTGGCAGAACCCTAGAAGCTTGATTTGGCTCAATTTCTTCCCAAATTTCTTGGCCCAGGGATTGATTTGAGGCACGAAATAATGTGTTCGTTTGTTCTTGGTGAAGAACAAACGTTCACATCATTCCGGACCTCAAGTCGGAGTCCTATTTTGTTCAAACTCTCTGTCAGTAAGTTTCCTCTTTCGTTCCCTCCTTGATTAATTACCTCCATGATTAATTGATTTAGGATTTGTCTAGGGTTTCGGTTAATTCTATCCTATGTTGATTTTTGTTATTTATTTTGATTAATTCTGTCCCGTTTTGATTTTTTTGGTTTAATTCTGCTATGCTCTGATTTTTCTATTTTTGTGTTTGGTTTCAATTAAGCAATTCATGATTGGTGCTGTTAGTTCGAGTTT
>MU770881.1:11232-24553 GCA_026770625.1 Nicotiana glauca | reverse complement strand
TATATATATATATATGTCACGACCCCAGTTCGCCCTCCGTAAACATGTCGTGATGACACCTAGTTCATATAACTATGTAAGCCTAACAATGCGGAAAATAACATAACTTGCGAAATAAATTATTTAAAACTGAACAACTAAATGAAAACTGTATAAAAGATGCCGTTCGGCATATACTACACAATAATGCGGAAGTCTACATTATCACCCCAAAACCCGAAAACTCACGGGAACACAAGCTAGAGAAAGTACTGAAAAATGCTCTAATCTCCAGAGATGTCTACAACAAGAGTACGATAGAAGGCTAAATACTACAAATAGAGTAAAGAAGGAGACTCTTCGGTCTGCGGACGCTACAGATGTTTCTCGAAGTCTTCGTAGCTCTCCTTGCCTCAAGGATAGTGTGCCTGAGATGGAGTACTTGGATCTGCACATGAAAAACATGCGTAGAAGGGGCATGAGTACACCACAACTGTACTCAGTAAGTGCCAAGCCTAACCTCGGTTGGTTAGTGATGAGGAAAGGTCAGGGCCCTACTGAGGATAAAAAATATAATATGAATTAACAGTATGGAAAGAGGCAGTAATAATGAGTACAACAATGGAATAAGATACGCTAAACAAAACAATAACAATTACACAAGGAGCGGAGTAAACACGGAATATGTACAGCTGAAGGCCAATGGTAACAATGAGTATCTCCCAAGATACCGTCCTGTAGTCCTTTTCTCAACTGTCCAGTGGAGCTCCCGAGATGCCGTCCCGTATTCCATCATATGTATATATTCGAAAGATCTCCCGGGATACCGTCCCGTAGTCCAACTATCAATGTGCAGGGGGGATCTATCGAGAATCTAACCCACAGTCTCAAAGTAAATGTGCATGGGGATCTACTAGGAATCTAACCCGTAGTCCCAAAGTAAATGTGCAGGGGGATCTACGAGGAATCTAACCCGTAGTCCCAAAGTAAACAAACAGGGGGGGGGGAGCTACCGGAATCCCACATCCGTAGTCCCAATGTAAATACGCAGTCACAACACGAAGATATTCAGAAATGAAGCTCAAAATATGAGGCAACAGGTAGTTCTAGCCTAACATACTTCGCGTAATGCACACAAAGCAACTTGAGCGAATAGGCAATTCAGAACAACTAAGCATGCTCTTCTAGCTAACACAATCTATAATTTTACAAGTAAAATACAGCAGATAAGAAGAAACTCAGTCTAAGTATTTAAAGTAAAACTGGATTTTTCAACAATCAGCTCAAGTACGCGCTCGTCACCTCACGTACAAGGCATTCAATTACCAAATATCATATCCTAAGGGGAAAGGTCCCCCACACAAGGTTAGATAAGCCACTTACCTCAAACCGGCACAAAATCAACTAGAAACCACGCCTTTGCCACGAGTATCCGACTCCAAATAGTAAATATCATAAATAACATCTCAAGCAACTGATTCTACTATTTAATTTAAAGCTAAGACGCAATTTTAGGAAAATGACCAAAATGCCCCTCAGTCCAACGTCTCGGAATCGGATATATTTTATATTTTCAGAACCCTTGTACTCTCACGAGTCTATACATAAGAATAATAGTGAAATCAGAGTCCAAATGACCCCTCAAATCCTCAATTAAAGGTCGAAGAACTTTTCCCCCAATTTCTACCAAAATTTCGAAATTAAATGATGAAATTAACTAAAGGTTGATGGAATATAACTAGAAAGGATTAAAGAAACATTACCCAATGATCTCCTCTTCAAAACCCTCTCAAAATCGCCCTCTCCCGAGCTCCAATTTGATTTTCTAACTTTTGAAGCTAAACCCTCGAATTTCATATTTCACACCAGTGGTTTCCGTTTCTGCGGTCAAGGGACTGCACCTGCGGTCCCGCTTCTGCAGACAATGTGCCACTTATGCGGCTTACCCTTAAGTGGCCAGATTCCGCTTCTACGAACCTATAACTGCTCTTGTGGTTCCGCTCCTGCGGGTCTCACACCGCTTCTGCGATTTCAAATACTCAGCCCAGGGGCCGCATCTGTGATGATAATCTTGCAGGTGCGAAACCGCATCTGCAGTAAAATTTCTGCACCTGCGGAAAGGTGAGAGAGCACCAATGTCCTCTCCTGCGATGGCCAGGCCACTTCTATGGCTCCGCACCTGCGGAACCCAAACCGCAGGTGCGGTTATGACAGGTACCAGAAAACTTCAGCAGCCTTTCAACTCCCAAAAACCCTCCGTCGACCATCTGAAATCATCCCGATGCCCCCGGAACCTCAACCAAACCTACGGACACACCATAGCATCATTAAAACTTGTACCAATCCTTAAACCACGTAAAACAACGTCAGAAACTCGATTAAATCAAGGATTTGAGCCTAAGAACTTCAAATTCTATCAAAACACGCTTTCGATAAAAAACCTAACCAAACCTCGTCCGAATGACCTGAAATTTTACACACACACCCCAAATGACATGACGGAGGTACTGCAACTTCTGGAATTCCATTCTGAACCTCGGATCAAAATCTCACTATCGGACTAGAAACTTCAAAAACTCATGCTTCGGCATTTCAAGCCTAAATTAGCTACGGACCTCCAAAACATATTCCGAACACGCTCCTAACCCCGAAATCACCTAACGGAGCTAACATAACCATCGGATTTTCATTTTGAGGCCGTCTTCACACTGTTCCGACTACAGAAAACTTTCCAACACTTAAGCTCTCCGAAACTCAAAACCGAACATCTCGGCAATTGAAATTAGCATAAATAGACTTGGGGAAAGCAATTAATAGGGGGGTCAGGGCGTTAATTCTTAAGACGACCTACCGGGTTGTCATATCCTCCTACACTTAAACATTTGTTCGTCCTCAAACAAGCATAAAGACATACCTGAAGTAGTGAAAAGATGGGGGTACTGGCTGCGCATATCCCGCTCGGTCTCCCAAGTCGCCTTCTCGGCCGGCTGACCTCGCCACTAAACCTTTACTGAAGCAATGTTCTTCGACCTCAACTTTCTGATATACCTGTCCAATATAGCCACTGGCTCCTCTACATAGGATAGATCGTTGTCCAATTGGACTGAACTGAAATCCAACATGTGCGACGGGTCACCGTGATATCTCCGGAGCATCGAAACATGAAATACCGGATGAACCCTGGCCAAACTGGGAGGCAAGGCAAGCCTATAAATAACCTCCCCAACTCGCCTCAAAATCTCAAATGGGCCAATAAACCTCGGACTCAACTTACCTTTCTTCCCAAACCTCATGACGCCCTTCATAGGCGAAACCCAAAGCAGAACCCGCTCTCCGACCATATATGAAATATCACAAACTTTCCTATCCGCATAGCTCTTCTGTCTAGACTGGGCTATACGGAGTCTATCCTGAATAACCTTAACCTTCTCTAATGCATCCTGAACAAACTCTGTCCCCAATAGCCTGGCCTCACCCGGCTCAAACCAGCCCACCAGAGATCTACACCTTCTACCATATAAAGCCTCATACGGCGCCATCTGAATGCTGGACTGATAACTATTGTTATAAGCGAACTCCGCCAATGGCAAGAACTGATCCCAAGACCCTCCAAACTCAATCACACACGCATAGAGCATATCCTCAAGAATCTGAATAGTGCGCTCGGACTGTCCGTCCATCCGTCTAGGGGTGAAATGCTGTGCTCAACTCCACCCGAGTACCTAGCTCCTGCTGCACGGCTCTCCAGAACCTCAATGTAAACTGAGTACCTCTGTCTGAAATAATAGAAACTGGAATACCATGCAGACTGACGATCTCCGAGATATAAATCTCCGCCAACTGCTCAGATGAATAAGTGGTACACACAGGAATAAAGTGAGCGAACTTGGTCAGCCGATCCACAATAAACCAAATGGCATCAAACTTCTTCAAGGTCCGAGGGAGTCCAGATACAAAGTCCATGGTGATGCGCTTCCATTTCCACTCCGGGTTCTCTATCTATTGAAGCAACCCACCCTATCGCTGGTGCTCACACTTCACCTGCTGGAAGTTGAGGCATCTAGACACATAACCAACTATATCTTTCTTTATCCGCCTCCACCAATAGTATTGCCTCAAGTCCTGATACATCTTCGCGGCACCCGGATGGATGGAATATCGCAAACTATGAGCCTCTGCTAAAATCAACTCTCGAAGCTCATCAACATTGGTCACACAAATACGGCCCTGCATCCTCAATACCCCGTCATCTCTGATGGTCACATCTCTGGCATCACCACGCTGAACCTTGTCCTTAAGGACAAGCAAATGAGGGTCATCATACTGCCGCTCCCTGATACGATCAAATAAGGAAGACCGGGAAACCACATAAGCTAGAACCCGACTGGGCTCCGAAAAATCCAGTTTCATAAACTGGCTGGCTAAGGCCTAAACATCCATCGCCATAGGCCTCTCTGAAGCTGGTAAATATGCCAAACTCTCCAAACTCTCTGCCCGGCAACTCAAGGCATCTGTCACCACATTGGCCTTGACCGGGTGATACAGAATAGTAATATCATAATCCTTCAGCAACTCTAACCACCTCCTCTGACGCATAATTAGATCCTTTTGCTTGAACAAGTGCTGCAAACTCCGATGGTCAGTATAGATCTCACAAGGCACATCGTACAAATAATGACGCCAGATCTTCAAGGCATGAACAATAGCATCTAGCTCAAGGTCGTGGACAGGGTAATTATTCTCATGTATCTTCAACTTTCTGGACGCATATGCAATCACCCTACCGTCCTGCATCATAATCGCTCCGAGGCCAACTTTCGAGGCATCATAATAGATAGTATAAGACCCCGAACCGAGTAGGCAACATCAAAATTAGGGCTGTAGTCAAAGCTGTCGTGGGCTTCTGAAAGCTCGCCTCACACTCCTCTGTCCACTGAAATGGGGCACCCTTCTGGGTCAATCTAGTCATAGGGGCTGCTCGATGAAAATCCCTTCACAAAACAATGGTAGTAGCCCGCCAAGCCAAGGAAACTACAAATCTCTGTAGTTGAGGAGGGCCTAGGCCAACTCTACACGGCCCCTATCTTCCTCGGATCCACCCGAATGCCCTCACTTGAAACCACGTGGCCTAAGAATGCAACAGAACTCAACCAGAACTCACATTTTGAGAACTTTGCATATAACTTCTTCTCTCTCAGGGTCTGAAGCACGGTCCTCAGGTGCTTCTCATGATCTTCCTAACTCCGGGAATATACCGGAATATCATCAATAAAAACAATAACAAATGAGTCGAGATATGGCCTGAACACACTGTGCATCAAATGAATAAAAGCTGTTGGGGCATTGGTCAGCCCAAATGACATAACAAGGAACTTGTAATGGCTATACCGAGTCTTGAAGGCAGTCTTTGGGATATCTGGCTCCCGAATCTTCAACTGATGGTAACCTGAGTGCAAGTCAATCTTAGAAAACACCTGTGCACCCTGAAGCTGGTCAAACAGATCCCCAATACGAGGCAAAAGATAACGGTTCTTCACTATAACCTTGTTCAACTGGCGATAATCAATACACATACGCATGGAACCATCATTTTTCTTTACAAATAAGACAGGAGCACGCCACGTTTAAACACTGGGGCGAATAAAACCCTTATCAAGCAATTCCTGCAACTGATCCTTCAACTCCTTCAACTTAGGAGGAGCCATACGGTACAGAGGGATGGAAATGGGCTGAGTGCCCGGAAACAGTCAATGCAAAAATCAATGTCTCTATCGGGCGACATGCTGGAAGATCAGCTGGAAACACATCGGGATAATCCCGTACCACTGGGACTGAATCAACAGAAGGGGTATTAACACTGACATCTCTCACATAATCTAAATACGCGGCACACCCTTTCTCAACCATATGCTGAGCTTTAAGGAAAAAGATAACTCTACTGGGAGTATGATCTAAGGTACCACTCCACTTAACACGCGGAATACCTGGCAGAGCCAGCATCACGGTCTTGGCGTGACAATCAAGAATAGAAAAATGGGGTGACAACTAGTCTATGCCCAAGATAATATCAAAATCAACCATACCGAGTAACAATAAATCTGCTCTGGTCTCAAAACCATGAATAGTAACCAGACATGACCGATAAACGCAATCCACAACAAGAGACTCCTCCACAGGAGTAGAAACATAAATGGGGGCACTCAAAGAATACCGAGGCACACCCAAATGTGGAGCAAAGTATGAAGACACATAAGAATAAGTAGAGCCCAGATCAAATAGAATCGATGCCTTTCTGTGACAAACTAGTATAATACTTGTAATGACGGAGTCGGAGGTAACAACCTCGGTACGAGCAGGAATAGCATAATATCTGGACCGGCCCCTCTCTCGAGGGCGAACTCTATCTCTCTGACCTCCGCCCATAGCTGGCTGGGCAGATGGGGTAGCAGCTGGAGTTGTTACCATGGCCTGAGAACTCTGAGAAGTACGTTGTGGCTGAGCAGTCTGTGAAGATGCACCCCTACCAAGTCTAGGGCAGTCCCTGACCATATGGAATGTATCACCACACTCGAAACAAGCTCTAGAAGGACGCGGCGGTTGTGACTGACTAGGGACAGGTCTGCTGGACTGACCTCTGGAAGCACCCCGCGCAGGAGGCGCACTAGAAACTGGAGGTGTATAGTAAGGCTCCTAAGGTATAGGCGGAGCTGGAGCACTACTGGCTGCTGGAAGAGCTGAATGAATGGGGCGACCCACATAACCCCTAACATGATGACTTGCTACTGGGTATGGGCACCAGAGTAGTGGCCCGACTTTCGAGACCTCTTGGCCTCTCTCTCCACTCTCTCCCTGGCGAGCATACCCTCGATCCTCCTAGCAATGCTCTCTACCTGTTGATAAGGGATGTCCATCTCCAGATCTCGAGCCATGCTAGATCTGATGGGTGGGGTAAGACCCTCAATGAACCTACAAACTCTCTCACGGACTGTGGCAACCAAGGCCGGTACATGCCTGGACAACCTGGTATAGTGGGTAGCATACTCCGAAACGGTCATATCACCCTAGCCAAATGCTCAAACTCTACGCGCCATGTGTCCCTGAGACTCTGAGGGACAAACTCTCTCATGAACATATCTGAGAACTGGGTCCAGGTTAGTGAGGCAGCCTCGGCTGGACTGTCTATCTCATAAGTGCGCCACCAATCATAGGCGGCTCCCTGAAACTGGAAGGTAGAGAATAAAACCCCGCTAGACTCTACAATGCCCATGGTGTGAAGAATATGGTGGCGCTCCTCTATAAATCCCAAGGCATCGTCTGATGCTAGTCTACTGAATATAGGAGGCTTGTACTTCTTGAACCTCTCAAGCCTTAGCTGCTATCCTCAGAAGCCACTGACCTATCCTCAGGCTGAACGGGCACTGCAGGCGGTACGGGAATAATCTCGAGAACCTGCTCAACATGCACTCGCTGCTCAGGAGTGCGGACGGCGAGAGTCTGTGCTCCTCCCCTGGCCTGAGATATGGCTGTAGAAAGGGGAAGCAACACTGCCTGAGCTAAGGTGGTGTACATACTAATGAACTGAGCCAAAGTCTCCTGAAGAGCTGGAGTATTAGTGGCAGTAGTAGGTGTGCCAGGTGCCTGGGCTCCGGCTGCATCTGCTGGTGGTGCCTCGGCGGCAGCTCGTGCAGGTGCTCTGGCTGCACCACGTGCGCGTCCTCGACCTCTACCCCATCCCCGGCCTCTAACAGCTGCAGTAGGGGGCGCGGGTGCCTGATCATCCCGAGTAGCACGTGTCCTCACCATCCGTGAGAGGATAGAAGACAAAAGTTTAGAATTTGTGATGTCAAAATATCGCACGACAAGGAAATCAAATGAAGCAGAAATTTTCCTAACAGTTACATAGCCTCTCATAGATAAGTACAGACATCTCTGTACCGATCAACGAGACTCTAATAAATCGGACTATGTTCTGTGACTCCTATGAACCTGGAGCTCTAATACCAACTTGTCACCACCCCTGTTCGCCCTCTGTTAACATGTCGTGATAGCACCTAGTTCCTATAACTAGCTAAACCTAACAATGCGGAAAACAACATACCTTGAGAAATAACTTATTTAAAACTAAACAACTAAATGAAAACTGTATAAAAGATGTCGCTCGGCATATACTACTCAATAATGCGGAAGTCTACATTATTACCCCAAAACCCGAAAACTCACGGGAACACAAGCTAGAGGAAGTACTGAAAAATACTCTAATCTCCAGGGATGTCTACAACAAGAGTATGATAGAAGGCTAATACTACAGATAGAGTAAAGAAGGAGACTCTTCGGTCTGCGGACGCTGCAGATGTACCTCGAAGTCTCCGTAGCTCTCCTTGCCTCAAGGATAATGCGCCTGAGATGGAGTACCTGGATCTGCACATGAAAAACATACGCAGAAGGGGCATGAGTACATCACATCAGTACTCAGTAAGTGCCAAGTCTAACCTCAATTGGGTAGTAACGAGGAAAGGTCAGGGCCCTACTGAAGATAAACAATATAATATGAATTAACAGTATGGAAATAGGCAGTAATAATGAGTACATCAATGAAATAAGACATGCTACAAAACAATAACAATTACACAAGGAGCGGAGTAAACACGAAATATGTACAACTCAAAGCCAATGGTAACAATGAGGATCTCCCAGGATACCGTCCTGTAGTCCTTTTCTCAACTGTCCAGTGGAGCTCCCGGTATGCCGTCCCGTAGTCCATCATATGTGTATATCCAAAAGATCTCCCGGGATACCGAATCGTAGTCCAACTATCAATGTGTAAGGGGGATCTATCAGGAATCTAACCCGCAGTCCCAAAGTAAATGTGCAGGGGGATCTACCGGGAATCTAACCCGTAGTCGCAAAGTAAATGTGCAGGGGGATGTACCGGGAATCTAACCCGTAGTCCCAAAGTAAACAAACAAGGGGGTGAGCTACCGGAATCCCACATCCGTAGTCCCAATATAAATACGCAGTCACGACATGAAGATATTCAGAAATGAAGTTAAAAATATGAGGCATCAGGTAGTTCTAGCCTAACATGCTTCACGTAATGCACACAAAGCAACTTGAGAAAATAGGCAATTTAGAACAATTAAGCATGCTCTTCTAGCTAACACAATTTATAATTTTGCAAGTAAAATACAGCAGATAAGAAGAAACTCAGTCTAAGTATTTAAAATAAAACCGGATTTTTCAACAACCAGCTCAAGTACGCGCTCGTCACCTCATGTACAAGGCATTCAATTACCAAATATCATATCCTAAGGGGAAAGGTCCCCCACACAAGGTTAGACAAGTCACTTACCTCAAACCAGCACAAAATCAACTAGAAACCACGCCTTTGCCACGAGTATCCGACTCCAAATGGCCCAAATATATTCAATTCAATTAAATATCATAAATAACATCTCAAGCAACTGATTCTACTATTTAATTTAAAGCTAAGACATAAATTTAGGCAAAATGACCAAAACGCCCCTCGGGCCAACGTCTCGGAATTGGATAAATTTTATATTTTCAAAACCCTCTCACGAGTCTATACATAACAAGAACACTGAATTCATAGTACAAATAGCCCCTCAAATCCTCAATTAAAGGTCTACGAACTTTTCCCCCAATTTCTACCCAAATTTCGAAATGAAATGATGAAATTAACTAAAGGTTGATGGAATATAACTAGAAAGGATTAAAGAAACGTTACCAAATGATCTCCTCTTCAAAACCCTCTCAAAATTTCCCTCTCTCGAGCTCCAATTGGATTTTTCAACTTTTGAAACTAAACCCTCGAATTTCATATTTCACACTAATAGTTTCCGCTTCTGCAGTCAAGGGACCGCACCTGTGGTCCCGCTTCTGCAGACCATGTGCCGCTTCTGTGTCTTACACTTAAGTGGCCAGATTCCGCTTCTGCGGACCTATAACCACTCCTGCTGTTCTGCTTCTGCGGGTCTCACACCGCTTCTGCGGTTTCAAATACTCAGCCCATGGGCCGCATCTGCGATGATAATCTCGCAGGTGCAAAACTTAATCTGCGGTAAAATTTCTGCACCTGCGGAAAGCTGATAGAGCACCAATGTCCGCTCCTGCGATGGCCAGTCCGCTTCTACAGCTCTGCACCTGCGGAACCCAAACCGCAGGTGCGGTTATGACAGGTACCAGAAAACTTCAGCAACCCTTCAACTCCCAAAAACCCTCCGTCGACCATCCGAAATAATCCCGAGGCCCTCGAAACCTCAACCAAACCTACAGACACATCCCATAACATCATTCAAACTTTTACAAATCCTTAAACCACCTAAAACAACGTCGGAAACTCGATTAAATCAATGATTTGACCCTAAGAACTTTAAATTCTATCAAAACACGCTTTCGATCAAAAACCAAACCAAACCTCGTCCGAATGACATAAAATTTTACACACACACCCCAAATGACATGACGGAGCTATTGTAACTTCCAAAATTCCATTCTGACCCTCGGATCAAAATCTCACTATCGGACCGGAAACTTCAAAAACTCAAGCTTCGTCATTTCAAGCCTAAATCAACTACGGACCTCCAAAACACATTTCGAACACGCCCCCAACCCCGAAATCACCTAACGGAGCTAACAGAACCATCGAATTTCCATTCCAAGGCCGTCTTCACACTGTTCCAACTACGGACAACTTTTCAACACTTAAGCTCTCATTTAGGGACTAAGTGTCCCAAAACTCTCCGAAACTCAAAACTGAACATCCCGGCAATTCAAATTAGCATAAATAGGCTTGGGGAAAGTAGTTAATGGGTGGGTGTCGGGGCGTTAATTATTAAGACGACCGACTGGGTCGTCACAATATATATATATATATATATATATATATATATATATATATATATATATATATACATACATATTCATCTTTTATTTTATTCTTAATTATTGTTCTTGTACAATATTAAAGTTTAAAGTAAAAGTTGACATATTTTTCAAACACAATTTTTTCATTTATGCCATATAACTTCCAAGTTTCTGATTTTATTTTTGTGAAGGCAAGAACGAGTATCTCCAAATTTGAGAAAGAGTTGGAATTGAGAAGCATTATGATCTCATCAGGTAGAATCAATAAAATTTTGCTAGAACTTGCCCCAAATGTCTATCAAGGTGAAATTCTAGACAACACTATTTTTAGAATGAAATTAGGCTTTCTTTGACACCCTTTTTAGCCTATCTATTTTTAACCACAAATATTTATATTTTACCTTTTAGCACCCAACTTTGAGCCGAAAAAAAAAGAGAGATAAACCAACTTTTATTGATACACCATATTGGTTTATCTTACAAAAAGATTGATACTACTCCTTCCGGCTATAGTTGAGCAAAAATGATTATTAAAGCAAGCAATGAAGGAATACTTGTGGAGTAAATGTTCTATTTCACTCTTTAAAAAGAAGAAGAAGAAGAAGAGGAAAACAAGGTGTATACACCTATAAAATAAATTATTGGTTCAAGAAGCATGAATTTAAGAAATCTATTGAGAGAAATGATGACTTAAGTGGTATTAATTATGGAATTGAAGACCGGGACCTTTAGCCCAATCTCTAGAGTTATTTTCTTTGTGTTGAGTTATACATAGTTACTTTGGTAAAATAATCGGCTCTCATAATAAAGCTGGATGGAACAAAGTCACTACAAATATATCCTTTTTCTTACCAGCATTAAGCCTATCACTACAAGCCTGAAAAAGTCCTAAAATAATTTTAGAAATTAGTGTTGATTCTACATTAGTGGAGGCTAACATGAAGGGCAAGCTTATGGACAAAATTTGAGAAACTCGAAATTGTAATCATAATGTTATTAATCTCAAAAGGTTCATCAAAAGAGGAGTTGAAAGTTTTCGGCAAACAAAAGCAGAAGCAGAAACAAGGTATAGATTTGGTAACTTGAAAAATTTATAGGTTTTGAATTTTATGTGAAATTTTATTTCTTTTACTTTTCTAATCTACAAGAAACAACAATTATTAATAAAATTACTGCCTCGGGGACGAGTAAGGTGTAACGACCCGACCGGTCGTTTCGAGCCCTAGCGCGTTGTTCAGCAGTCTGAGGCTATGAGCAACTTCATTTCAGGTATTGTGACTTGTTTGCATTGTCGGAATTTAAATTCGGGAAGATCAGAGTTAGATTTAAATGAAAATTCTCATTTGAGAAGCTTAAAGTTGAAAGAATGAACTAGGATTGGAATTTTGAGTAAATGACTTTGGAATCAAGATCTGAAGGATCCACAAGTTTTGTATGATGATTTCGGACTTGGGCGTATGCCCGGATTGGGTTTTGGATAATCCAAGAGCGTTTTGGCGCCTATTGTGGAAGTTAGCATTTTTGAAGGAATTTCTTAAGTTTGGCTTAGAGTGCATTTCAGCGTTATCGATGTCCGTTTGGGATTTTGAGACTAGGAGTAGCTCCGTATGGTGATTCTGGAGTTGGGAGCGCGACCGGAAGTGAATTCGGGGGTCCGTAGGTCATTTTGAAGCAATTTGGCTAAAGATAAAAATTTGAAGGTTTTTAAGGAGTTTTGACCGGAGGTTGACTTTTTGATATCGGGGTCGGAATTTAATTCTGAAAGTTGGAGTAGGTACGTAATGTCAAATATGACTTGTGTGCAAAATTTGAGGTCAATCGGATGTGATTTGATAGGTTTAAACATCGGAAATAGAAGTTGGAAATTTCAAAGTTCATAAAGCTTGAATCGGGGTGTAATTCATGGTTTTGGCGTTGTTTGTTATGATTTGAGGCCTCGAGTAAGTCCGTAATGTGTTTTGGGACTGGTTGGTATGATTGGTTGGGGTCCCGGGGGCCTCGGGTGGATTCCGGGTGGTTAACAGATCAAAAATGGAATATTGAAGAAGGCTGAAGGATCTTGTTGCTGGTGTTTTCGCTTCTGCGGAAATGGGACCGCAGAAGCAGTTTTGTTCGAAGGATTTTGGACCGCAGATGTGGTCAAGGTTCCGCAGAAGCGGGACCGCATATGCGGAAGAGGGGATCGCAGAAGCGGAAAAAGGGGGCTGAGCCCAGGACCGCAGAAGCGGCTTTCGACCGCAAAAGCGGAACCGCTTAAGCGGAAATAGCTGGGGCAGTAGCATTGTTTTAAAAGTCAGATTTTGGCCATTTCTCTCTCATTTCTCATGGCTTTGGCGATTTTGGGAGGATTCAAGAGAGGTTCTTCATCAACAATGTTAAGGTAAGTTATTTCTACCTATTATGAGTTAAATACATTAATTATGTATGGATTTTAGTATGAAAATGGGTAGAAAATTGA
>MDKF010792883.1:0-13960 GCA_026770625.1 Nicotiana glauca | reverse complement strand
AAAATTAAAATAGAGACCTAATTTATTTCCAAAATGAAACTAATTAATTCCTAAAATTGTTCAAAATCTATTTTGGGACAAATTCAATAATTAACAATTAAAAATGCAAAAATGGACTATTTTTGTTATTTTCTTTATATTTTGTTCTAAAAATAAATTAATCCCTAATTAATCCTAAAATATGAAGTTAAATCCTAAATGCAAATGCCAAATGTATTTTTGTATTTTCATATGAATTAAAATGCAAAGATAAAATACAACAATTATCAGAAAATGCCACAAAATTCACAAAAAATTGTAAAAATAATAAAAAAATCATTTTGTTTGGAATTTTGAGAATAATTCATATATAAGGCAAAAATTACATGCTCACAAATATAATTTATGTATTCAGATGTATATATGCATTCAAATGTATATCTAGTATGTATTCATATGTATTTGCACTATAGATGAACTGCTATACTTCATGTATTCAATATATTTTTATGTATTTAACTGTATTCAATGTAATTATATAATTTCAATATATAAACCTATTTGTAAAGATACCACTAAAAAATATTTTAGTTAAGATACCACTAAAAAGAAGAAAGGATGGATTGAATCTCTGAAGATTGTTCTATTTTTGGGATGTTTTTCGGTTGAGAATCTTTTCTCTAACTGAAAATACAAATTTTGATTGTTATAATTGAGTTATATTTGGAGTCTATCGTGTTAATTGATTCACTAACCATTTTTAAACAGCTGAAGACCTTTTTTTCCGCAAATTCCGTTACTATATTCACGAATACAACTCGGGAATACAGTCGAATACATTCTCTGCTTAGCTCGACTCTCTTGTTTTTCGCCGAATTTTGCTACTGTATTCATGAATATAATAGCAAAAATACATCGCATGCATACAGTCTATAACAATTGAAAACATAGTTATAAGAAGTAATTTAATAAATGGTAGCTATAGTAAACTAAAAATCACTAAACATAGTGATTTCTGAAAATTTCTCTTTCAAAGAATAATTGAAGTTTACAAATTTTTTAACGCTTAGCCGCTTCAACATCATGTCAGGCCTAAGGGACTGAAGTGAAAAATTATGGGTCTCAAGTTTCCACTTCAGTCATCCAGGTCTGAAGTTAGAATTGCCATAGCCTAACATCCAAGTTTGAAGTGTGAATGACAGTCGAAAAATTAAGGATTTGACGCGTGAAAGATTACTATTTTTCAGGAGCTATTGCCGGTATATTTTTTAGGGATTACAAGCAATTCTCTATCATAATACAACAAAGCTTGAAAACATAAGTGCAAATTGAATACGCCACTTCTAGGATGTCTTCGTATTTTATAGAGAGGAAAAGGAGACTTTTCGTGAATTAATTCAAAATTTAAGTTTTAAATAAATAAAAAGAAGTTCCAAAAATAAAATACGAAATAATATCTTTATTAAATATTTAATCCGGCCAGATTATTTATTTTATTGTACTTAATTGGCTTAGCTTTATAAAGCTAACTATAAATAGCTTGCGGCCATCGATGCAGGACTCGCACATATCTACTCTAACGAAAATGTCATCCAAAAACATCTTCCGAGACTTCTTACAGAAAAAGATTTGAAAGGCCTATTTCGTTTCCACATCATTCTTTTGGAAAAGCTTTTGGGTCATAAAGGATAGCAACTTTAGATGTAGCTTTCTCTAAGCTAGTGTTTGGATATATATTTAGTTGAAACTTGAAAAAAAATGATATTAAAAAATAAATTTTGAAAGTTAAAATTGTATTTGAAAAACAGTTGAAGTTTTACGAGTGGAAGAAAAAATTACATCCAAAAACTTTGCTTAAACAACTTTTGGTACTGAAATTATACGGACGTGTAACTAACAGTAGTCTGAAGTACTTACGTGTTATGTCTATTTTTTATAAACTTTGCTTTGGCAATTCAGCATCTGAGCTAATACTTGCATTAATTACAGATTGAGAAACAAAAAGAAGTTATAGGTGGAACTTTTAAACATGGGAGAAAAAAATTTCCGTTACCGGGAATCGAACCCGGGTCTCCTGGGTGAAAGCCAGATATCCTAACCGCTGGACGATAACGGAAGTTGTTTCTAACTTTCTTTAGTTATATTATTAATTAGCAATTTACAAACTAAATGAAATTTTCCTTATCTTTACACAAATAGTCGGACATATTAATTGTTTATTTTTCTAGTTATATACATAGATTATATTTTAATTATACATATGTAATATATAAATTATGCATATATATATTATACATTCACTGGCTATTTTTAATTTAAGTGGTAGGGTGAGGTTAATTCTTCTTTTCTTTACTGGTATTACAATTTATGTTCCATGTAACCACAAAGAACACCACTTCTTGTTTATGGAATTTAGAGGAGAGCTTATATCCAGTTAGCTTGTGACCATTGACATTGATTTATGTATGAAATATCTTGACTTTTTCTTCGGTTTTAAATTAGATGTAACTGTAAGCATTTAAATTTTATCGGATTTAAATCTATAAAGTTATTCAAGATGATGTTGGTCCAAATAAATATTATGAGCTAATATAATTGAATGAATTATATAACTACAATATATATGGGTTAAATAAATAAGTCTTAATCCATTGGGCTAGCCTATTTAAATTGGGCTAAAGTGATGAGAGCCTACTTCATTAAGTCCAAAATGACATCTTCCTAGAGGCCCAGTTTGGTGCCACGTGTCAAATGACGTGGCGCACCAAGTCAAACGGAAGAGCCAATAGGATCATGCCACGTATCAAAATGACAAGGCATGCCAAGTCACACTGAAAGGCCAATGAAACTGCGCCATATGTGCAAGTGATATGTTCTGGCCAATCAAATGCGGCTATGTTACACTTCAATTTGATTGGTCGGAAAGAGTTTGTTCTTACCACAACTCCTCCCTTCCACGACTATAAATAGGGGTCTTCATAACCTAGAAAAGACACCAGGAGTTATAACAAAAAGCAAGAAAGAGCTCGTGGATCCAACGCTACAAATTCTTCCACAAGTTTCAAGCTTCAAGCAATCAAGTTCAAGCTCAAAAACGAAGAACAAATCAAGTTCAAGCTCAAGAACGAAGAACAATTCAAGTATTCAAGATCAAGAATGAAGAAAAATTAAATACAAGGCATTCAAGATCAAGACTACTTGTTCGTGATACAATTCGTGGCAATAATTAAGGTGTTCGCGACGGATAAATCAAATTCAAATTAAAAGTCAAGCTCAAAGGCCCTTGAATTTATATTAGAAAAGTAGAATTATAAGAATCATAGAGATTGTACACTCATAATATTTGAATAAAATACTAAGATTATTGCGATATTTTCGGTCTTGATTTTATTTTCTGGACGCAAATTATTGTCTACAGTAACACTACACTGAGTAAAATTCACAAAATATTCGCTTTTTAGCCCTTGTAACCATTGTCCAAGAGTTCAAATTTTACAAAATAATATCTTGGAGTTTCATTTGTGGAACTCGCAACTCCAAGACAATGGTTATTTTTGAAAAACAGGATCATAAAAGTGGCCAATTGGCGCAATATCTACCATTACACTCTACATTATAGTCACGAACACTTAATTCTTTAATGATATTGCTGGTATACTTTTTTGGCTGGATTGTTCCCTTTGTTGTCAGCGGTCACAACATTGTCTCTAGTTCAAGTCGAGGAAATTTCCCAGATAATTGCTCCCATTAGTACAAATGCCAAATTTGAAATCCGAAGTCCTATGCGTGTGCATGCGCAGCTCGTCTCCTTCTTCTTCTAGATTTTCTAGTTTTTTAATCATTGCTCATAATTTCGTCAAAGATTTTATTCCCCTATCAATAGATAAGTTAAGTTCTGTTCGAGATTTATTAGTCAGTAGAAAATATAGAGAATTTTAAATACTTTTTTAAATTATATTTATAATATTGGATTGATATGAGTTTAAATTGAGCAACATATATAGAGAGTAAAAATTCATATATTAGATTCCCACTTACTCGAGATTAAGATTAAAGTGCTACGTTGTTGTTCGTAATATCAATAGTTCATGTTTTGTCATTTTACGGGTTGCAGAGTAAGTTTGAAGAAGGCATCGTAGGCACTCCCCAGTTGACAGATTCTATTGAGTTGCCTGAGAACAGCCTAAAAGCCAAACTTCAATTAATTTTCATGTGTCACTATTCACTTCTCGTGCATAGTCCTGCTGAGAGGTTGATTTGGAGCGCATTTGTGGGTTCAATTAATTGAAGTTGGCTTTTAGGCTTGAACTCTCTCTCTCTATATATAATTATAAACGATCACACTTTTGTTGAACTCATTGATTGTAGATTCTGAATTCTCTTTTAAAAAAGTATAGGAGACAGAGATCCATATCTCATGTAGGTGATTTTTTCATATTTTTCTAAATCATGGTGGAAGAGTAGTTAATTAGTGGCAGATCTAGAGTATTGTTATTGGTTCCTGGGAATTCAGTAACTTTTGTATAGACGTTGTATATCTATTAAAAAATTTACTAAATATTTATAAATATTCAATTGTGAATCCAATTATTATTGTATATTAATTTGAAATTATTGTAAGAGCAATATAAACTTTCGTGTATGTCCTATGTCTAAAAGAGTGTCGTATATATGTAGGAATACTTTCCTGTTGACCGTTGTAGTAAGGGAAAAAAAGGAGTGCCTAGGAAAAAAAACTGACTAGGTTCGTCCTAGTAAATTTGAAGCCGCTTCGCCAGCAGGCCAGACTCTATCCTTGTGCTAGGCGGATTCAGAATTGGAAATTTATGGGTTCCTATTGTAATATCAAATTAATATATAATAATAACTGGGTTCACACTTATATATTTATTGATATTTAATAATTTTTAATAAAAATATAGGGTCTATGCAACTATGCTCTACATCCGTAAACCTTTTTTCAACTATTTTCTCGAAGAAAGAAAAATATATATATGTATGCAGTGTTATTTCCCGATGAAGCGGGTTCATATGAACTCTCTTTACCCCGACGTATTTCCGCCCCCGAGTGTCTCTTTACCTCCTTGATTGTCTCAGAGCCAATTGTCATTGTTTGGGCAGCCACATGAACTGTTGACACTGCACTATCACAAATTGCGTTTTGTTGATATTACTCTTTTTTTTTTTTTAATATTGTCTGTGCATATAACTTCAATCCTTTTTTAAAATATGATTAAGACTTTTAACCTCCTGCACTACTAAATAGAAGAGATATATAGAGAGTACCAACTGTGAAAAAACCCGAAAAAGAATAATTTGTAGGCTCCTGGAAATATAATAATTTGATGTGTGAGGTATCTAGCTAATTATTAAGTGATACTTTGGAACTTGCAACCCAAATACATGCATGGATCTTCTTTTCTAATACACTTAATGAGCTTCTTTGGTAGCCTTATGTAATAGTTCATCAATCAGTAATAGTTCATCAATCAGTGCTTCTTGTGCAACAAATATTGTCTAGTTACAAGTTGCTATTCTGGACAAGAGGGGTTGCTCTGATGGTAAGCAACCCCCACTTCCAACCGAGAGGTTGTGAGTTCGAGTTCACCCAAGAGCAATGTGGGAAGTTCTTGGAGGGAAGGATGCCGAGGGTCTATTTGGAAACAGCGTCTCTATCCCAGGGTAGGGGTAAGGTCTGCGTACACACTACCCTCCCTAGACCCCACTAAAAGTGGGATTATACTGGGTTGTTCTTGTTACAAGTTGCTATTCTGTTTGAAATACCTAATGTTCTTAAAAAGTCTCTATGTCACAGTTATATAAAACTTCTTATATTTTTATGACTCAGGTTGGCGAATTGGCTGCTCCTGTTGAAGAATGAACAGTTGGTGGATCAGCTCTAACTTCATTAATAGATGTAGAGAGGAGACATGCCACAGCATTTTACGAAACAAATTTCTTCATTTCTTTCGGATATAGAAATATGCAGTTTTTTTAATTTCTGTTCTTCGTTATGTTTCCTGTACACTGAAGGGGTTTATTTCTATCATTTGTTACAATGCTAAAACAATCAAATTTTTCCAACCAACATGAGCACAACTTCAGTACATTGTTGTATAACCAACTTGAAGACTAATAAGTAGGAAAGAATATTCAGGTGCTCCATTCAAGAAATTTGCTTCAATGCGATAAGATTGGGCTCTTAAGAACCGATACCTTAATCATGGTATGTTCGTTCTATTTACAAATCCGAGATCATATTGCGGGTCAATTTCCGAGATTCACTATGTGTCGCCCACATTGCTAGAGTAATATGGAAACTGAAGTCCGCAACTAGCTTCTACTTGTGTGCGCACCGCCCCGCACCATTACTTTACCATCTCCATACTCGTCCCGCTAAACCTGAGCTCTGATACTATAGCTAGTTGTTTGGCTAAAATAGCCCAAATACATTCTTAACATGGTGTGATATTGTCCGCTTTAGGTCAAGTCCGCACCGTTTTTTCCAAAAGGCTTCACACTATTAAGAGATCCCTAGATCTTACATGGTGACTCCCAATATTTTTAGCTACCAATGTGGGAATTTATGTTATGTCGAGGAAGAGGCAAACCCGAAAAAAAAAAAGATAAAGAACACCAAATTTTAACTTGAAAAACCCTTCAAATCGAAGGTAAAAATCACGGGATCACAAAGATCCAAAAAGGCTCCACTAAAATACTAAGTGGGTTACAAAAGTTCTCCAAATTGGCTACACAACAAGTGCCAAATACGGAGCAACAATAGTAACAAGAGGAACAACTAATCAATTGAAGAAAGAGGAGAATTCACAAAAATGAAGCTGCTGTTCGAGGCTCGAAATCAGATGCTACGAGCCTCAAAATCCGATCTCCACCGTTCAAATCCAAGACCAAGATGTGAGAACACTTGGTCAAATATTCAGCCGGATCCAACGGTTACGAATTGGAAAACGTGATTTGAAGTTGACTGATCAGAATAAAAATCTGCAGCAAAACAAATACTTTTCTTCTCTCTTCTCTCTTGATGAAAGCTCTCTCAAAATCCACTCTTATGTGCTTAAGCCTTTCAAAGACTTGTATCAATGAACATAGAACAATTCTTCAAGATTGTCCTATTTATAGATCATGAGTGGTGCTTTCTCTTAAAGGAAAACCCACTCAAAATAGGAATAAATACCGAATCCAATTCCGAATAGGAATGGAAACCAAAAGAGAGTAGGATTAGGCCATTGGGCCTTTGGATGGACAACATGGGAATGAGCCCAACAAACTCCCCTCCAACCAAGGGGCAAATATGTTTTCAAGTAGAGGAACTATTGACAGGATTTATGCCTGCCAATTTTCTGCATAATTCATGTTTATCTTCAAGCATAACTACGAATTCCTCGGGATTCTCCATATAAATATCCTCATCTAAAAAGCTAGACTTGTGGCTAAGCCTTGAACCACACAAATAGAAGACATCTTCACAACAGGGGAGAAAATTCTATCAAAGTTAACTCCCTTCTTCTGGCCAAAACCTTTAACAACTAACCTTGCCTTGTATCTAGGCACAGAGGTATGATTATCTTGCTTTATTCTAAATATCTATTTGTTAGATAAAGCTCTCTTACCTTTCGGCAATTTCACTAACTCATATGTGTCATTCTCATGGAGTGACTTCATCTCATCTTCTATCGCTTCGATCCACTGATCTTTGTGAGTATCTTGCATGGCTTCATCATAATTCTCAGGTTCTCCCATGTCAGTCAAAAGTACATACTCATCAGGAGGATAGCGCATGGATTTTTGCTTCTCCCTTGTAGATCTTCCAAGAGAGGTTTTCAGGAGCATTCGAAGTAGTTACCTGTGCAGGAATTGGTCGCTGATCAACCACAACTTCATCAACTGGAGCATCCATAACATCTACACCATGATGATCATTTTGATCTTGATCACTATCTGCATCATTGTCTTGGGTTCCTTCATGTGTAATAGGTGCCTTAGCAATTGAAACTGGATCAACATCAACTAAGCTCTCATTACTCTGAGAATCTATCTTCTCAGCTTTGTCAATATATTCAATAGTTTGGTCTTCAAAGAATATTGCATCACGACTTCTAATAAGTTTATTGTCAACTAGATCATAAAAACGATACCCAAACTCACCTTGACCATAACCGATAAATATGCACTACTTAATTTTGATATCCAGTTTCGATCTCTCATCTTTAGGAACATGCACACAAGCTTTACACCCAAAAACTCTCAAGTGATCATAAGAAACATCTTTGGCAAACCAAACTCTGTCTCGAACATCACCATCCAAAGCAACTGCAGGA
This sequence comes from Nicotiana glauca, assembly GCA_026770625.1. Taxonomy (NCBI): domain Eukaryota; kingdom Viridiplantae; phylum Streptophyta; class Magnoliopsida; order Solanales; family Solanaceae; genus Nicotiana; species Nicotiana glauca. Next base: position 5,642 of record MDKF010792883.1, on the reverse strand, counting down.
GACAAATTGATAACATAGGTGATAAGAGAAAAATATCATGCATAAGTTGAGTTGGAATCTAATTTTTAGTACTAATATTTTTCTCTTTCTTTGCAGGAAATAATTAAACTAATAAGAAAAAGGAACAATGAAAAGAAAAAGTTCACTTTCCAAGTTTGCAAAGAAAAATTATAATGCTGAAAAATTAAAAGTAAAGTGGTTATGCAACTTTACAAATGATGAAAGTAGTTGTGCACATGAAAATATTCAAGACAAACAAAATGGAGAAAGAAAAGGGAGCAGAAAGCAGAAGCCTCATTCTTGATCAACTCATTTCTTTCAATTTTCTAAGTTCTTATTTTGTGAATATTTTCTTTCTTTTAGCCACTATACTGGTTTCATTTCTAGTTCCGAATAAATTGTAGTATTGAAAATTACTCTAGTTCATATTTTTAATTAAATAGGGAGAATTATTCTCTTGAATATTTCTTTCTATTTTCTTATTTAATAGGCAAGAATATTTCCGTTGTCGGTATTGGCTCCAATATGGAGTAACTTTTCTTGTGTTGGGAAAATGACGGATCTTAATATTTTTATATAATAGTAGATATTATTCTTCAATTTCACATACTTGATCTGAAGCTTTTTATTTAAATTTTATCTGCTTTATAGTTGGATGTTATTTAATTTATTAACATCTATCTATTTGGTACTGCATATTAATTTCTTATTAATTCTGTAATCGAAAGAGGCAGAAGAGGTAATAGTTAATTTTGGCATTGATAGATGTTAACCTATATTTAGTGACATCTAGCTCTTATATATTAAAATTGATTCTACACTTATTTGTAATCGAAAGAGGCGAATATTGTAGTAATCAGTTATAACAAGTAGGGTAACCGAAAGGGACTTACTAAAAAAGAGCATACTTTAGATCAAGTATATATTTCTGGTTCTTTAATATTACCATTTTGACAATTAATTTGTATAACCGAGAGGAGTGCACTTAATTGTTCAACTATAGTAATAATATATAAATGTAATCGTGAGAGGCATTTATACATTTATGAGAAATAAAAGTTGAAGAATAAATGTATTTACTATATAATAAAAAATATTAAGTGAAGTTAGGATCCCAACACCTTTTTATTATATTTGTGAAAAACAAAATATTTTCTATTGCTCCATTCGTGCATTTTTAGTTAGTTAATTTAAAACTCAACTCTTTCTGATTTTCTCAAATAGTAACTAAAACAAGAAACATCTTTAAAATAGATAAACCAATCTCTGTGGGTTCGACATCTTTCTATACTATTATTTGACAGAGTACGAGTTAAAATTTTATATACGCTAGACACTCGTCAAATTTTTGGCGTCGTTGCCGGGGATTGGCAACATCTACTTCAGAATAATTGTTTTGTTATTAATTTGAGAACTTACTATTATTATTTTTATTATTAGTAGTAGCATTAGTATTATTGTTATCTTTGTTTTATTATTTTTTTGTTACGACTGTAATTATTGTTACTAGTAATGTCTTTCTAGAATCTCAATACTTACTGTTTCGTATCATTTTTTTTTCATTTTTTAAAATTTTTATTTTTATTCTATGGCATCATTCTATTGTTTCTAGGATCAACTAGCTCATTTTATTAAGAAAAACATATTTTATTTTCTATTTTTAATTAGTATCACTAGTTATATTAATTGCTACTACTATTTTAATATACATTTTTTTCTTTTTAGTATCACCGCTACTATTTTAGGAACTAAGTTTGATTTTCTTTCAAAAAAAAAATCTTTTCTTTAAGGAATTCAGGGAGTTTATGAATCTTCTACAAATGAGTTGGCGAATTATGATTCAGAAATTGAAAAAAATCTTCGATTGCGCAGGAAAGGACAAACATCATCTCCTCAAAGTATAACTTGCGAAGAAATGGAGAATGAAGAGCCTAATAATAACCAACTTCCACCACATCAAATGGAAGAACAGTTCGATGAGGTAGCTCTACGACGTGATAGAATACTCAAAGATTATACAAGGCCGGATCATTTTGAAGGAGAATCAAGTGTGAGGAGACCACCAATTGCAGCAAACAACTTTGAAATTCGCACAGGCTTGATTCAAACCATTCAACAGTAATGTCAGTTTACTGGTGATGCGAGTGAAGATCCTCACACCCATCTAATTGATTTTCTTGAATTAGTTGAAACTTGTAGGTATAATGGAGTCACATCAGACGCTATCAGGTTACGGCTTTTTCCTTTTTCATTAAAGGCGAAGCAAAAACATGGTTGCGAAGTCTGCCAAGAGGTTCAATCACTACATGGGATCAAATGACTCAGAAATTTCTTAATAAATATTTTTCACCAGCAAAAACATTTAAAATAAAGCAAGAAATAAATAATTTTATGCAGACAGATGCTGAATCTGTATACCAAGCATGGGAACGATTAAAAGCAATGTTAAGAAAATGCCCACACCATGGTATCCAAGATCCTGACATCTTATATATTTTTTATCATGGTCTTAAACCCTCTGCTAGAAATGTTATTGTTGCAGCATCAGGAGGATCCATAATGAGCAAAACCATTGCAGAAGCTATGCAATTGCTTAATGAAATTTCTGAAAATGTCGTTCAATGGCCCTTTGACAGAATAATTGTTAAAAAAAGCAGCAGGAGTCAATCAAGTGGAATCTTGGAATTCATTAGTGCAACAAATTGCAAGTCTGACACAAAAAGTTGAGGCCTTTCAAGTAAATAATCAATCATCATCTCAACTTGAGAATTGTGATGTTTGTGGAGGTAATCATCTCAATCATGAGTGTCAAGCTTCAACACAAAATGAATAACAGGTAAATATGATTGGTTATAGAAATAATTACTCATTTGGTAGTCCCGTGGCACAAAAACATCCAGGATTTTAATGGAGTAATCCTAATGGTGCTGAAAATCCTCAAAGATTTTTTAATCAAAAGCAGCAGGTACAAGGACCACCTGGGTTTCAAAATCAAAATAGAGGGCAACAAAATCAGCAGCAACCCACAGAGCTCATCAACAAAGCCTTGAAAACCTGATGTACAAATTCATTAAGGCTACTAACGAGAAGGTTGAAATTCAACATTCAGCTATCAAGAATTTAGAAATTCAGGTAAGACAATTAGGAACCCTCATGTATGGGCAAATAAAAGGTGCTTTACCAAGTAACACTGAGAAAAATCCAAAGGAACACCTCAAAGCTATCTCTCTGCGGTCAGGTAAAATTCTTGATGATCCATATGCAGATAGACAAGGAAAGCCACAAGAAGTGGAACAGGTAAATGAAGGTAAGAATAAAAGAGACCCTGAACTTCTAAAAGAACAAAAAGATAAAGAAAAAAAGGTACAAGAAAATGAATTGATGACAAATCCTTACTCTGTACCCCTCCCATTTCCCCAAAAGCTAAAAAGAGAAAAGCTTGACAAACAGTTCTCAAAGTTTCTAGAAATTTTGAAACAACTTTACACTAACATACATTTTACAGATGCTTTAAAGAAAATGCCGGCATAAGCTAAATTTCTTAAAAAAATTTGTCAAATAAAAGAAAACTGGAAGAAGTTTCAGTAGTTAAGCTTACAATAAAATGTAGTGCTATACTTCAAAATAAGTTTCCACAGAAACTTGGTGATCCAGACAGTTTTACAATTCCTTGTACTTTGGGAGGTGCTCACTTTGAAAAAGCATTCTGTGATTCAGGTGCTTCAATAAATCTAATGCCTTTTTCAATTTTCAGGAAATTAGAACTTGGTGAAATGAAAGACACTGGTGTATCTCTACAATTGGCTGATCAAAGTACTAAAAAATCGAAAGGAATACTTGAAAATGTCCTTGTTAGAGTTGATAAATCTATATTTCCAGTAGATTTTATAGTACTTGAAATGGAAGAAAATACTGAGGTACCACTGATTTTAGGCAGACCATTTCTTGCAACAGGAAGAGCAATAATTGATGTCCATCAAGGACAATTAATTTTGCGAGTTGATGAGAAAAGAGTGATTTTTGATATGCAGAAAATAATGAAATATCCTGAGGATGAGTCATCATCATCTTGTTTTCAAATTGATTTGTTGAATCACCTAGCAGATGAATATAAAGATGATCAACTAATTATTGATTCATTGGAAAGATGTTTGGCACAGTCAGGTACCACAAGTGATGATGACATCACAATCAGAAAAGAAGCTGAAATACTGGAAAAAGATTCTGAAAATGAGAAAGTCTCACTAGAAGAAGTTCAATCAAAATTTGAACTCAAAACTCTTCCTTCTCATTTGAAATATATTTTTCTTGAACCTGAATTATTTTCAGTAATTATTTCATCTTCTTTGACTGCAGAACAAGAAATAAAACTACTGAATGTGTTAAGAGAACACAAAAGAGCCTTAGGATGGACTATAGCTGACATCAATGGAATCAGTCCAGCTATTTGCACGCATAGGATTCTTATGGAGGATAATTGCAAGCCAATAGTCCAACCCCAGATGTAATGACCCGACTGGTCTTTTTGCATTTTCGAACCCTGTTCCCTTAAATGATACTTTCCTCACTTGCGTAAGCTAAATTATGACTTGCGGGGACGGGTGGTTCGGAAGTTAGAAGAGTTCTGAGCGAGATTAAGCCTAGTTGCTTCTTTAAGTTCCTTTAAAAAGGCCAAGTTTGACTTCGGTCAATATTTTGGGGAAACAGACCCGGAATCATGATTTGACAATTTCTGAGGGTCCACGGGAAAATATGGGACCTGGGCGTACACCCGGAATCGAATTCCGAGGTCCCTAGCCCAAGTAATGAATTTTTATGTAAAATTATTAAGTTTAAGTTTAAAAGAATTAAATAAACTAATAATTCATTGTTTTTATAGGTATCGGGTTCGGATTTAAATTTCGAAACTTGGTATAAGTCTGAAATATCAGTTAAGACCTACCCGTAAAATTTGGTGTCAATCCGAGTAGTTTAAGGGCGTTTTGACCCGTTGAAGGAGAATTTAGAACTTGAAGTTTAATGAATTGATTCATTAGGTTTTGGGGGTTGATTCCTCGATTTAGCGTTGTTTTGAGTGTTTCGAGGGTTCGAGTAGGTCCGCCTCGTGATTTCAGACTTGTCGGTATATTCGGGCGGGGCTCGGGAGCCCCGAGCGTCAAATGGTCGAGGTTCGAGTGAAGTTGAAAACTTGGGAAAAAACTTCATCTGCTGCTTCTGTCATAACCGCTTATGTGGCTCTTGGACCGTAGAAGCGGTCGTTTTATCACAGGAGCGGAAGGGGCCAAGTCCAGGGGAAACCGCAGAAGCGGACCCCTAACGACAGAAGCGGTCCATCCGCCCCAGGCCCATAACCGCAGAAGCGGTAGGTTTTCTGCTTAAGCAGACCCGCAGAAGCGAGTTCGAGACCGCAGAAGCGGCCCAGGCCCCTTTGGCCTTTTTCCGCAAAAGCAGCCCACTTCCGCAGAAGCGGAACCCGCAGAAGCGGGATTCTCTCCACAGAAGCGAAAATCGCTGGGGACAGAAGCTCATTTATACAAGCTCAAGCTCATTTCTTTCAACACTTAGGTGATTTTGGCGATTCCAAAGGGGGAGTTTCCACACATCATTGCAAGGTAAGTAATCCCCACTCACGTTTAGTTCAA
>MU770876.1:29281-54388 GCA_026770625.1 Nicotiana glauca | reverse complement strand
GTTCTAGGCTCTTCATTTTCCGAGCAATTTCCTCTTGGTCGGGATTTTTAACAACCTTTCCTTGCTCCACTAAAAAATCATATTGCAGAGGTTGAGAGAAGGGGTACGAGGTCACATATGCTATTTCTGATTGAAGCTGTGGACCCTGAAAGGTGAACATTGGAGGTGGTGCCCTGGAAATCGGTGCCTGGGGGTGAACCACAGAAGGCATGCTAGGAACATTATATAGCATTAGAAGGTGCCCGCATGGGATGAGTGGGTTGAGCACAGGGGTATTGGTAACCTCACTTGACCTGGGGATCAACTCAGGGAACCCAGGGATTGCACTTGGCGGTTCCCTACTATTAGACCAGGCGTCCCACATTTCCATTATGCGGAGACGCAACATTTTATTCTCTTCAGCAGTTGCTGATTCTAGTTGCAGAATAGCAAATGTCGGGCTATCCTCAGGACCAATGACTGGTAGATTGCTAGCGGAGGACATCTGTGCCTTTGGATCTTTTGAAGGAGGGGAGGCTAGACTACCAACAAAACCTGGCTAATTTGCACATCCAACAACCTTGTTAGTTTTGAAACATTTAACATCTAGGAAATCACACGTTTGGATGCAATGCACCTACAAGTTAAACGCTTCTACCATGTGTTTGAACGGTTGCATGTTTCATCACGGCCTTAACTAACTCTTTCAGTATGGACCTCTTTCTTCATCTTTGTTTCTCTCTAATCACTTTGATTTTTGTTTTGTTTTTGCCGCTCTTTTTGGCACTCTCCTTTTCTCTTTTTGTTTGTCACTCTTTTATTTCTTTCTCTCTATCTTTTTTTTTTACTATTTTTCTTTTTCTCTTTTTCACTCAGTTTTTCTTTCTCTTTTTTTTTTCCAGTTTATTTTTCACTCGATTTATTTTATAGCTATAATCGAATCCGATGGGGATTGCCTACGTATCATGACCCCGCATGAATCAGATCTTGCGTAGTTCGGGAAGATTGGGAATGGAGTAAATAAATTAACTTTTTTTTTGGAATTCTTGAAAGAAATGCTTTAAAAGAAGAAAGAAAAAATATTTTTTGTGATTTTTTTTATTTTGATTTTTGTTTTGCTTTTTGAAAGAAAGACTTCTAAAAAAAATTCATTTGCTTTTGAAGTTTGGGAATTTTAGAAGTAAAAAAGATTTTTTTCATTTGTTGTCTCTTTTTCTAAAGAAGAAATAAAATATTTTTGGATTTTGGAAGTTACCTCTTAATTTTTGAAAGAGTGACTTCTAATAAAATGTTTTGGATTTCTGAGTTTTTTTATATCTATTTACAAAAGATCTTCTAAAAAAAAGCGCAAAAATATTTTTGGACTTTGCAAAATTTTTATGGACATTTACAAAAAAGACATCTAAAGAGTATTTTTTTTTTCGAAAAATACTTCAAAAATGAAGGAAACTCGTACTTTGGATTTTGATTTTTTTTTCTTTTTTCGCATAAAAGACATAAGAAATAAGGAAACCATATTTTTTTTTGAAGTTTAAAAACTACTTTTTTTTTTGAATTTTTCAAGGAAAGATTTCTAAAGAAATAAGTAAAGGAAAATATTTTTGGATTTTTTTGAAAATTGGGGTCGGAACCGATGAGGTTTGCCTACGTATCTCACATCCGGTGAGAATCAGACCCGCGTAGTTCGGTCAATTAACGAACTAATTTAAAACAAGACTTTTTTTTTCATTTTTGGGATTTCATAAGCAAAGAGCAAGACTCTTTTTTTCACTTTCATTTTTTATGGCAAGACCGACTATTTTCTATTTTTAAAACAAGACAAAATAACGACTCTCTTTTTTTCCTTTTTCATTTTCAATAAACAATAAAACAACCTATTTTTCCCAACTAAATAAAGACTCATTTCTTTTTCTTTGCTTTTAGTAAGACACACTATTAAAAATAAAACATTTCCATTTTTTTTCATTTTGTTTTCGAAAAATTCGGCAGAGTTTCGACAGCATTTGGGCATCGGTTTTTTCTAAAACTAAACAATTAATTCTTTACACTGTTATTTTTTTCTTAATTTCACAAAATTCTCAACGTTCAAAAGCCGGTCAGTATGCGGGCCCGAAATAAATGCAACACGTAAAATGCATCATGGTGGTTGTTTCATTTCCGGTTGCCTGTCCTAGATGGACCCAACCCCTGTGTTGAGTCCCCCGAGTCAAATGCACGTGATGCAGATAAGCACTCCTACTAGGGATCCGGCATGAAGTCACATTATTCTAAGTTCAAAACCTGGGTATATGTTCTAGACTGTGTACCCGAGCGGTCAACTCGAGTCGAGGAGGGGGCTAAGTACCGGGAACCAAAAGGCCATCCGACATAGTAACTTCTACGGCCTCTTTCTTATTTCAAGGTATTGACACTAACAGAATAGGGAGTCTCAACTAGTAAGCACATCCCCGGAGGTGAGAAGAGAAAGGTTTCGGCACAGTTTATATACAGTTCAGATAATATCAAAGCGGTAAACATTTTGCACATTAAGCATGAAACATGTAGGAAAATCAGATATAACCAAATACAACAATTTATCTAAGCTCGAATTCTGAACCCTGAACAAAATGTTCTGGGTTATGTCCCCAGCAGAGTCACCAGAGCTGTCACACCTCGTTTTTACACTTACCCCGAGAGATAAAGTAAAAGGGAGTTTTTCCATTTTAAGTGACATTATTCGAAATGGGATTATTTATTTATTTCAGAGTCTCCACTTGGGAAAGGTTTGGCTTTTGGTGTCCCAAGTCACCGGTTTATCTTGAATCCCAAATCGAGGAAAATATTCGACTATCCAAATGAAGTCTGCGAACCAAAAATTCTAAGTAAGGAATTCTGTTGACCCGAGGGAAGGTGTTAGGGACCCCCAGATCCCGTGGTTCTAGCACGGTCGCTTAAATTATTGTAATGGCTAAATATCGAATTTTAATACATGTTATAACTTATGTGCTTTTATTAACTTTAAACTGCTTTTATTATTATTTTTAATAGAATTGCAACGTCGTGAAAATGCATCTCGAACCACGTCGCAATCAATGCACCCGTGGTTGTTAATACATTTCGACTCCGTTGAGATTTGGATTTGGGTCACATAAATGCGCACCCGATATTAAGAAGGTAATATTATTAAATGACGGGCCTAACGCAACTAGCATATTATTAACTTTTCGGGAGGCCATGAAATTGGCTAACTGACACGTCCCGATGTCTAAAATATTTTTAATTTGATTAAGGGGGCCACGCGATGTATGGTTTTGTTTAGCGCGGCGCACCTCTTTTTTATTTTAAAGGGCAACCTAGAGTAAACTAGGGATATTTATTATTGAAGATTGTTGTAAGGCCATGCTTTATGCATAAAATTTTATTAGGGAGTAAATAGGATGATTAACAGGATCTATTTTATCCTAAATCAATCGGAGCCTCAACTTAGACTAATTGAGTTTACAGACCAAGCATACGGTCCCAGTAAGCCTTCCTTAATATACTATCATTTGCCTATTCCAAAACTATACATATCTCAAAAAATTATTGAGGCCAAATGAATATGATATAATAAAAGGTCCAAGAAATTAAATATCTACAAGAAAAGCTAAAGAAGGAAACTGGCAGCACAAATAACTATAGAAAACATCTAAGACATATTTGATATTAAAATAATTAAAATTGAAATGGAACTCTCATGGCTTTATATGCAACAGAAGCAAACAACACACATTTGGAGGCATTTAATGAGCTGAAGCATTTGGTATTATTTTAACAAGCTAACAAAGAGCAAGAAAGAATGAACGAGAAAACGGACTTCTGCGAATTTAAAAGTTCTTTAAAAAACGAAGCTCGGTAACGGAAATTCAAACAAACAACTCGCCGGAGACCTCGATGACCCCGAGGGATTGAACCTTGGCAGCTCAAATGGAACCTCCAATACAAGTTTCAAACATCGCCGGAACCGTGGCAAGATTTAACAACACTAGCGGCTGCTCGTGTGTGTGTCGTCGAGCAGTGAATAACGAAGCAGAAGAAGAACAACAACGATGGGTGGTCGTTTGGTGGCGTGAAGGGCTGGAGGTGAAACAATAGCGGCTATAGAGGGGGACGATGCATGCTTAGGACGGGGCTGACTGGGCGAAGGGCTGGTGGTCGATGGGTGGTCCAGGCATCGAAGGGGACGTGGGGTGCTGGTTAGCGTGGAGCTGGACAGTGAAGGAGATGAAGGGAGGTGGTCAACGACGGGACGAAGCAGTAGCTGGCCGGCGAGCTGCTGTGCTGGTTCGTTTGGTGATGGGATGATGTTTGGACTGGTTTGAGCGTGTTCGACTGGACGTTGGTGGATGGTTGGTTATGGTGTATCGACGGAGGAAGGGATGTTATCCTTGGAGACGGGAATGGAGAAGACGACCAGTGGTTTTGGTGGGTGTTTAGGGTTTGGTTTTTTATTGAAGAAGAAGACCAAGAAGAAGATGTCTTCTTCAAAATGAAGAAGAAGCTCAAACAGTCCCCCCGCCAATGTCTTCCATCCCTTTTCTTTTTAAGTCCTCCATGTGCTATAGTGTAGTGTCCCTCACGTGTAAGTGTAAGTGTAGTCTTTTTTAGGTGTGTGCATGTGCTTAGATCTGAAAACCATGTTACTGTGTTCCCTAGTGTCCCCCATGCGTGTGTAAAAAGTGAGTCCTTATGTGTGTGTCCCCATGTGTGTCTAAGGTGTTCAAAAATGTGTAAGGGTGTTATGGGCTAGGTCCGAAAATTAGGCCTAACAATGGGTCCTTTGAACCCAAATATTATTCTTTTCCACAACCGAAAATAAAAACACGACCTTATCTGATTAATCCTACGTAAGCAAAATAACTATTAAAATGAGACTGATAATTAAAAAAAGAAACTATTTTTTGAGTATTTTCCAAGATTAAAATGACTACGAAACATTAATGAAACTACTTTTTTTCTTCTAATTTTCGTTTTTTATGTAATAAAATAAAGTAAAAATAGTAAAAATTAGTTGAAATGGCGATATTAGGTCTAAACTAAATATTTACATGCTAAAATGGGTAAAATTTCGGGGAGGGTCAAAAATCACATGTCAACAATGGTGGAACGATCTGGGCAAAGAAGGACAGAGCAAGGTCAACAAATATTTGAAAGGGCTTACCGGTTTATTGGAGATTGCGCCTCGGGGAGACATCATCAGAGCTTTGGTCACATGTTGAGACCCGGCACACAATGTGTTCCATTTCTCGGACTTTGAGCTCACTCCGACCCTAGAGAAAATAGCTGGGTACATCGGAATTGCCGAGGTTCCTTTAAGGCACAAGTACTTGGTTGCCCCGAGAACCGTAGCTATACATAGATTCTTAGACTCGCTGAAGATAATCAGGACGGTTCAAAACACGGATCTGGCAAATGTCTTTTGCACCCCACACTTCATATACCACAGATATGGCCACATATGAGGGTTCAATAACCCTAAAAGCAAGATATGTAGCAAAGGAAACCGGCAAAAATAGGAGGAACATAGACGTTTTGCTTTTATGGTGGTCTTTTTGGGGCTTTTGGTCTTCCCAAGGAAGGATGGTAACATTGACATAAAAATCGCTGGGGTCGTCAGCACTTTAATGACTCAAGCCAAAAGCACTCTTGCGCCTATGATATTAGCCGAAATCTTCCGCGCCCTTACAGCCTGCAAAGCCGGAGGAGACTTCTTCGAGGGGTGCAATCTACTATTGTAAATGTGGATGACCAAACACATGTGCCATCGTCCTTAGTTCCTGAGTTATGGGTCTACAGAGAAAACCTGTATAGAGGAGGTTTATACGAGGATTAAAGCGGTCAATTTGCCTGAAGGATTCACGGGCTGGACAACATACTTTTGGTCCCTCACTGCCAGTCAAATAGAGTGGACGTTTGGATGGTTGCCTGTTGATGAAATCATATATATGCCAGCAGCAAGGCTGCATTTCCTCTTGATGGGTCTTAAGAGCATTCAGCCTTATGCCTCGTATCGGGTTTTAAGGCAACTCGAGAGATGCCAAATAGTACCAAAAGACGGCGATCTTAGTCTCCAACTGGTTGAGATTGGTCCTGATGGCCAGTTTCCTGTAGCAATGGTCCGCCAAGTCTGGAGCGAATGTCAATATTTAGCGGCGAATACATGTGTCAGGGATCGAGCTAAAGGAGAAGTGTCACCTGATTATCACGACTGGTATAGAAGGGAAGTTGCATTCGGAAGGCCGTCCAAAAGGCATCACCTCCAGGAGTTTTCCGAATCATCGCAAGAACAGTGGGCTTGGTTAGCTAAAGAAAATGAATACAGGACCAAAATAGGAGAATTAGAAAAGCGGGTCCAAGACCTTCAGTTTGAAAATAGTGTGCAAACCACCGCTGACGAGGGTGAGAAGAAGCAGTTGGCCAAAGAGAATGAAGCCTTACGAGCCCAGATCCAAAAGATGAAGATAGCAGCCGAAAATCCTGTCAGGAGTGCCAAAGATGCAAAACTTATAGAAAATCTAAGGCAAAGGGTGAATGACTACAACTTCGACCTCAACAAAGCAGAAAGAGAATTAATCAGGGTTTGAAAACAATTGACTAAAAATGCAGAAGAACGAGCCCACATGGTTAAATAGTTAAAAGAAGAATACAACAATGAGGTCACGGGATTAAGGAAAAAGGTCATCGCCACAGAGAACAAAATGATCAAACAGGTAAAAGAATTCAAGATTGAAAGAGAGCATTGCTACGCGGCATTGTCACAATTAGAAATGGACTTGCACCAACTCCAGGAACAAAATCAGCAGACTTTGGAGGCCAGGTCCCAACAGATAGGGCGGTTGCTTCAGGAAAAAGGCATAATCAGAGAGAGAATCCTAACTATTGCTCACTACATTACCAAGAAATACCAAATGTGCGAGAACATGACTCAGACTACCTTATTTGCATCAGTGATGATATTTGTGAAACAGATAATGAATGACCTAGACAGACTTCAAGGGGAACTTGCATATAGGCCCGCGGCGAGACCGAACGATGTCCCGCGAGCACCAGGAGCTTTAATGTATTCATGATTGTCATTTGAGTCTGTACTTCCTTTTACTAAAGTCTGTCAGTTGTTTGAGTTTGTATTTTTGTTTTGGGTCAATCTGTATTTTCATTTTGAAATGGAATAGTTGATGGTGGAGTTTGTAGTTCATCTTGTCATGTAGAATCTGTTAGTTGTCCTAATGCGTCGGTTTTGAGTCTTTGTAATCGAAATATTTGCTATCAGTAAAATTGAAAATTCCAAAACAATTTGCTTCTATTTTGCATTTATTTTCAAGAACTACGCTTGGTCTGATTCATACGGGATCATGATACGTAGACAATCTCCATAGGATCCGACCGTAACCATATGAAAAGAGAAAAAAAAAGAATAAAAAAAAAGAAAAAAAAGAAAGCAATAGCGGAAAAATAAGGAAAGATAGGGGAAAACAAGAGAGAAAAACAAAAAAATAAGAGAGAGAGAAAATAAGAAACCAAACGAAAGAAACAACAAGAAAACTGGAACAATTAGAAAACAAGGGCAGAGGGAAAGAAATAAAAGAAAGGTTGCAATCAGGAATAAAGAAAGCCGGGATGATGCAAGCAGTCGAGCAAATGCATAGTAGAAACCGTTAACTGCTTAGGTGCATTCACTCCCTAAATATGCGATTATATATTTGCTACTGCTCTAACCGCTAACAAAGTTGTTGTTGATGATGAGTTCAGGTAAGTGGTTAAGTTGACTGGAATTCTGGCAACCCACTCATACAACACCCCATAGAAGTCAAAAATGGTCAACCAAGAGTTAGAAGCAAACATTGTCGACCCGTCTAGGCAAGAAAACGTTGTGGATGTCAATGCAATGAAAGAGGAAATGTATAAACTGAAGCAAAAGATGGCCGAGATGTACCAGGCCTGGGCAAAGGGACACCCACTACCAGCCTATCCTGCTAACCCTGCCAACATCCCATCATTAGCTCAGCCACAAGATCTTCCCACAGTGAACTCATCTCCAGCCTTCCCTACTTACCAGCAATACTACGCAACCACTTCCCAAACACCACCACCTCCACCACCCAAACAAATCCCATGCCCTCCACCACCAACTACTCTTGTGTTTGTGGCTCCTCCACCCACCGCATTACATAGATCTTCTAGTGAGCCCCTCTTCCAAACCCAGGAAAACCACTATTACCCACCTGAACCCACCTTCAAACCTCAAGAACCATACTCTTACACTCCCCGTCTTGATATCTCAGTTGAAGAAGAGAAGACTCCCAAAAACCCTGAGCAGGAGGAGATGATACGAAAGGTGAAAAGCTTAGAACAATCATTCAGAAATATGCAGGGTCTAGGAGGACAGGTGAGTGTGGCCTACAAAGACTTGTGCTTGTTCCCCGACGTCCAGTTGCCTGCGGGATTCAAGTTTTCCAAGTTTGATCTGTATGACGGACATGGTGATGCGGTAGCCCATCTGAGGGGATTTTGTAGTAAGATGAGAGGAGCTGGGGGAAGGGATGAGTTATTAATGGCGTACTTTAGTCAAAGTCTCGGTGCTGCTGCTTTGGAATGGTACACGCGGCAAGATCATGCGCGATGGTACACCTGGGATGATTTGACCCAAGCATTTGTAGGTCATTTTCAATACAATCTCGAAATTGTCCCGGACCGTCTATCGCTGACCAAAATTGAGAAGAAGCCAGGAGAAAGCATCAGAGAGTACGATTTTCGGTGGAGAGAACAGGCTGCAAGAGTCGATCCTCCAATGAAGGAAAGCGAGATGGTTGATTACTTCCTACAGGCTTTGGAGCCTACCTACTATGGTCATCTGGTGTCGGCTGTTGGAAAAACTTTTAACGAGGTAGTGAAAATGGGAAGTATGGTAGAAGAGGGTCTCAAGTCTTACAAAATTATGAGTTATTCGGCGATCAAAACAACTACCCAGGCTATCCAGAGCGGCACTGGAAGGTCATTGGGAAAGGAAAAAAAAGCAAGATGTTACCGTAGTGGAATCAAGAGCTTGGTCCAGTGGCCCATTGCCATATTATCACCAACCTCGACCCCATCCCCAAACCTACTCACACACCCCATATGGCCCACCGCAACACTACTATCCACCTCCCGTTCCCCATTTCTCTGTCCACCATGCCCAAACATACCCCAACCTCAAGCGCCATGGCGTGCACCCACCCCACAAAATACTTACACTACTCAAAGCACGTACCCACCCCCGAGAGCCTACAGAAACCCTATTGGAACCGGTTTTCAACCCAACCCTGCATCTAAGAATGATAGGTTGCAGAAGAAGAAAACTTTCACTCTGTTCGGAGAATCTTACACCAGCTTATACCACAAATTGAGAAAATTGGGCATGTTGAGTCCGATTGAACCCAAAATGCCAAATCCTCCTCCAAGAAATCTGGACCACTCGGTGAGTTACGAGTATTGCTCGGTTGCCCCGGGACATGATACAGAGAAATGTTGGCATTTGAAAATGGCCATCCAGGAGCTCATTGATACCCGTCGAATTGAAGTGCAGGCCCCAGAGACGCCAAACATCACTCAGAATCCATTGCCAACCCATCACGAGACCCATATGATCGAGTTAGTGCAAAAGGGAGAGTATAAGAAGCCTTCACAAACTGTAATGATGATCAGGGCCAGTGGGGACAGGTCAAATGAGAAATCAACCAGTGGGAGGGCATTGATCAAGGTAGAGCAGACAGTCAGCGAACCAGTGGTGGTGATAAAGAAGGAGCCTTTCAGCAATGTGGCAGTAAAACAAGAATCCGTTAAAGTGATGGTACTGGGGGCAGCTGTCAAGCCCGTTGTGATCGTAAAAGGTTCTCGCACAGAGCCGGTTATCATCAAACTAGTGACTTAGTTACCAGTGGTCAGTGAAAAGTCCGTCCCATGGAATTATGGCCGAGTGACTGTGACGTACAAAGGGAAGGAAGTTAAAGAAGAAGTTTGTGAAACCCATGGGCTGACTCGTTCAGGGAGATGCTTTGCCCCTGAAGAGCTGAGAAAATTTAAAGCAGCTAAAGATAATCTAGCACCAGCAAAAAGGGTCGTGACTGAAGAAGAAGCAGAAGAATTCTTGAAGAAGATGAAGGCACAAGATTATTCCATTGTAGAACAGTTGAGAAAGACTCCACCACAGATCTCATTGCTATCTTTATTGATCCATTCGGAGGAGCACCGCCGGGCATTGATGAAGATTCTGAATGAAGCCCATGTTCCCGATAAGATCTCTGTGAATCATCTGGAGAAAATAGCAAACAAAATTTTTGAGGTCAACAAGGTTACATTTTCTGATGATGAGCTGCCTTTGGAGGTCACTGAGCATAATAGAGCACTCTACCTCACGGTGAAATGTGAAGACTCAGTGGTCACCCGGGTGCTGATCGACAACGGGTCCAGCGCAAACATTTGCCCTCTCTCCACCCTGGAAAAGTTAAAAGTGGACAGTGAGAGAATCCACAAGAATAGCATCTGCGTACAAGGATTTGATGGAGGAGGAAAGGACACGGTTGGGGATATAGTGTTGAAGCTGACAATAGGACCGGTTGAATTTACTATGGAGTTCCAGGTGCTCGACGTGGCTGTTTCTTACAATCTCTTGTTAGGCCGACCTTGCATTCATGCAGCAAAAGTAGTGCCATCCACCTTGCATCAGATGGTCAAATTCGAATGGGACCGACAAGAAATTGTGGTGCATACGGAAGATAGTTCGTGTAACACCATTATGCCTTTCGAAGAAATTGAGGATGACAAAGGTCCATAGGTTTACCAAGTCTTATACACAGTATCAGTTGAAAAGATCCCAGAAGGGGAGTGTATTCCTGTGCCCAGAGTAGTTGCTGCATCTGTTATGGTGGCTTCAGAAATGATAAAGAATGGATTCTTACCTGGAAAAGGCTTGGGTGCTTCTCTGCAAGGCATCACACAGTCAGTGTCTCTTCCTGGAAACCTGGATACTTTTGGTCTAGGCTTCAAGCCCACTGCTGCTGACATAAGGCGAGCTAAAAAGATGAAAAAGAGAGCATGGACCCTTCCAAAACCCATCCCCCACCTTTCCCGTTCCTTTGTCAGTCCTGGTACTAATAGGCGCCCAGCAACGACGATGCCTAATTCTGTGGTGGTGGAACCCGACAAGGAGCTGATTGAGAGGTTTGAGAAGCTGTTTGATGAGGTAAATATGGTAGCGGCAGAAGAAGGTCCAAGCAAGGCAGATGTGCAGTTCGTGGGGCCCCATGCAAAGCTTAATAATTAGGAAGCTACTCCTCTTCCTACCCGGAGGGAATCTTGGTAGTTAGTTTTGATTTTCCTTTCAGTTTAATCTGGGTTATTTCCAAGGTTGTAATTCGGATGCTATGTTCCGTCCGTTTGGACGAGTTAAACCTTGTTATCTTACAATTTTAATGAAATGCAATTTGCTTCCATTTTCATTCCTGAGAGCCTTTATTTTGTCTTTCTTTTCTTTCTTGTACAATCCCTTTTATGCTGGTTTTACTGATGTGTCATGCATGACGAGTCTTCGGCCTAGTCTTGAATACCAATCTAACTCCGAAATAATAATACGAGAAATTGAGTGTGATGATGAGGTAGAATATGATGATGAGAAAGCCTTTGAAGAAATTAGTAAAGACTTAAGCCAATTTGAAGAAAAACCCAAACCTAATCTGAATGACACAGAGGCAATCAATTTAGGGGATCAAGAGAATGTACGGGAAATAAAGATAAGTGTCCATTTGGAACCTCCGCTCAGAGAAGAGATAATCAAAGCGTTGTTTGAGTACAAAGATGTTTTTGCATGGTCATATGACGATATGCCGGGTTTAAGCACCGATTTGGTGGTCCACAAATTGCCCATCGACCCAGCATGCCCTCTTGTCAAGCAGAAGTTGAGGAAATTTAAAACAGATATCAGTGTGAAAATCAAAGAAGAGGTCACCAAGCAGTTTGATGTGAAGGTCATACGGGTCACCCGGTATCCCACCTGGTTAGCTAATATTGTGCACGTGCCAAAGAAGGATGAAAAGACCAGAGTGTGCGTTGATTACCGTGATCTCAATAAGGCGAGTCCAAAAGACAACTTCCCACTACCAAACATCCACATATTGATTGACAATTGTGCCAAACATGAGATTGGTTCCTTCGTGGATTGTTATGCGGGCTATCACCAGATTTTGATGGATGAGGAGGATGCGGAAAAAATGGCATTCATCACGCCTTGGGGAACGTATTGTTATAGGGTCATGCCATTTGGGTTGAATAATGCAGGGGAAACATACATGAGGGCGATGACCACCATGTTCCATGATATGATACATCGGGAAATTGAAGTCTATGTAGACGACGTGATCATAAAGTCGAGGAAGCAATGTGACCATGTCAAGGACCTGAGGAAGTTTTTCTAGAGGCTCCGCAGGTACAACCTTAAACATAATCCAGCGAAGTGTACGTTTGGAGTACCGTCTGGGAAGTTGTTGGGGTTTGTGGTAAGTCGATGCGGCATTGAGTTAGACCCGTCCAAGATCAAAGCCATTCAGGAGTTTCCACCGCCAAAGAATAAGAAAGAGGTGATGAGTTTGCTTGGCAGGTTGAATTATATCAGTAGGTTCAGTGCCCAGCTCACAACGACTTGCGAGCCCATCTTTAAGCTGCTAAAGAAAGATGTTGCGGTCAGATGGACGGATGAATGTCAAGCAGCATTTGACAAGATTAAGGAATATTTGGGCAGTCCACTTGTGTTGGTCCCTCCGGAGCCAGGAAGACCCTTGATCCTTTATCTGACAGTTTTGGATAACTCTTTTGGCTGTGTACTAGGGCAGCATGACATCACAGGAAAGAAAGAGCAGGCGATTTACTACCTCAGCAAGAAGTTCACATCGTATGAGGGTACACTCAACTTGAGAGGACGTGTTGTGCTTTAACCTGGGTAGCGCAGAAGTTGAAACATTACTTGTCATCATATTCTACATATCTCATCTCCCGGTCGGACCCGTTGAAGTACATTTTTCAGAATCTCATGCCCACAGGGAGGCTTGCAAGTGGCAAATCTTTCTTGCGGAGTTTGATATTGTCTATGTGACCCAGACTGCAATGAAAGAACAAGCGCTGGCTGATCATCTGGCCGAGAATCCAGTCGATGAAGAATATGAACCTTTGAAGACATTCTTTCCTGATGAAGAGGTAATACATGTTGATGAATTAGAACAGGTCGAGAAGCCAGGATGGAAACTGTTTTTTGATGGGCCTGCCAACACCAAAGGCATTGGTATAGGAGCGGTACTTATTTCTGATACAGGGCAACACTACCCTGTTACAGCTCAACGTCGTTTCTATTGCACCAATAACATGGCTGAATACGAGGCGTGTATTTTGGGTTTGAGGTTGGCTATAGACATGGGTGTCCAGGAAATCTTGGTCATGGGTGACTCGGATCTTCTGGTGCACCAGATTCAGGGAGAATGGGAGACACAAGACATAAAACTCATACCGTACCGGCAGTGCTTGCATGAACTTTGTCAACGGTTTCAATCAATAGATTTCAGGCATATTCCAAGGATTCATAATAAAGTTGTCGACGCTTTGGCCACTTTGGCGTCAATGTTGCATCATCCAGATAAGGCTTATGTGGACCCTTGCAGATTCAGGTCCGAGATCAGCATGCCTATTGTAACGTGGTGGAAGAAAAGCTTGATAGTGAGCCGTGGTTCCATGATATCAATGAATACCTCAGGATGGAGTATATCCAGCACAGGCCACAGGGGATCAAAAGAGAGCAGTTTGACGCCTGGCAAGCGGATTTTTCTTCAGTGGAGGAGTGTTGTACAAAAGAACTCCAGATCTTGGTTTATTGAGATGCATGGATGCTAAGCAGGCCACAGTAATCATGACCGAGGTACATGCAGGAGTTTGTGGACCTCATATGAGTGGATATCTTTTAGCAAAGAAGATTCTCCGAGCATGTTATTATTGGCTTACTATGGAACGGGATTGCATCAATTTCGTGCGCAAGTGTCATCAATGTCAAGTACATGGGGATTTGATTCATTCTCCACCATCTGAATTGCATACAATGTCGGCACCATGACCTTTCATTGCTTGGGGAATGGATGTCATTGGGCCGATCGATCCAGCGGCGTCAAATGAGCACATGTTTATTCTGGTGGCCATTGATTATTTCACTAAGTGGGTTGAGGCAAAAAATTTCAAATCTGTGACCAAGAAGGCAGTGGTCGATTTCGTGCATTTGAATATCATTTGTCAGTTCGGAATCCCGAAGGTAATCATCACGGACAATGGTGACAATCTCAACAGCCATTTGATGACGGAGATATGTCAGCAGTTTAAGATCACGCACCTCAATTCCACCCCATATCGTCCTAAGGCAAATGGAGCGGTCGAAGCAGCTAATAAGAACATCAATAAGATACTTCAGAAAATGGTGGAAGGGTCCAGACAATGGCATGAGAAGTTACCTTTCGCCCTGTTAGGCTACCGCACTACTGTTCGCACTTCAGTAGGGGCGACTCCATATTCATTGGTGTACGGCATTGAGGCAGTAATACTCGCAGAAGTTGAAATACCATCCCCCCGGATTATCGGCGAGGCAGAAATTGATGATGTTGAATGGGTCAAAGCCCGTTTGGAACAATTGAGTTTGATTGATGATAAAAGATTGGCCGCAGTATGTCATGGACAATTGTACCAACAGAGAATGGCAAGAGTATATAACAAGAAGGTGCGTCCACAGAAATTTGAAGTAGGGCAATTGGTATTGAGACGCATCTTACCTCATTGGGCTGAAGCAAAAGGAAAGTTCGCCCCGAACTGGCAGGGGCCATTTGTTGTAACCCGAGTGTTGTCCAATGGCGCATTATATTTGACAGATGTGGAAGAGAAATGTGTAGAAATGGCTATCAACTCTAATGCAGTCAAACAATACTATGTATGATTTCTATGTCTAACTGTACTTGATTGTATTTGGCATATTTTTGAGACTAAAATAATAAAGGCATTTTGTTCTGCTATCCAAACACTTTATTCTTTTGTTATCCCTTTTGAGCCTCATTTATTTTCTTTCGTACCCCTCTTTCGGAATCAATAACGATGCGGGAGCCCGAGCAGGGAAGATCAGCGGAGAAATAAGAAAACACAGTCCAAAAGAAAAGAAAGAAAAGGAAAAGAAGAAGAAAAGAAAAGAGAAGAAAAGAGAAAAGAAAAGCAAAGAGAAAAGAAAAGCAAAGAGAAAAGAAAAGAAAAAAAAAAGAGAAAAGAAAAATGAAGAAAAGAAAAAGAAAAGAAAGAAAGGAAAACTGAATAATTTTATGATCTGAACTACGTTTGACTTGATCCCGAAAGGGTACGTAGGTAGCCTCTCTCTGAGGTTCAGTCACAACAAAACCAAAATTTAAAGTCCCCAAGAAAGAGACTGGGGCAGAAGTTGTGGTTGTTGTGGGAAATATGATTCCGAAAGTTGTAATTTTGAACCCATGTTGAATTATTTTGAGCCTTTTATACCCTTCTTTCTACCCCATCCAAAGCCTGCATTACGGACCAAAGAAAGACCTTCCGATCAATCTTCAAGAAGTGCCAATACGAGCAAGTAAAAGTGATTCGTGTCAGGGGCGACGCTCCGGTACCCGAAGAAAAATGATGAAAATGAGAGATTCTTATTGGTGAAAACCCGCACGGGCACCGTAAGGTGACGCGAGCTGAGAGAAATCAAAAATGAGAGAGTCTTATTGGTGAAAACCCTCACGGGCACCGTAAGGCGAAGGTGAGTTTTTCAGATGGGCAAATGAGACAAGTCTGCGGTTGAAAGATTCTCAAGACATTGCAAGATGGGCAAGGTTTGGGTTTGTTTAAAATATCAGGTTATGAAAGTACAGAACAGTAAAATGTGGCAATTGAAAGTTGATTGGTTGGATAGATTGGGCTGGCTAATCCAAAATGCATGGCATGATCAATGGCACCAGATGTTCTACTCAGATTAGTCTTCTTCTCTTCTTTCTTCATTACAAATCATCCGTTTTTTGGATTCTCTCTACCCTCAACCCTTGAGGTCATTGCATTTCATTCTTTCGAGGTCTGTCTTTAAGATGTTTCAGTGTCAGTTCTGTTCAAAACAAAAGGGAGGAATGTCAAAGCTAAATACCAGTTTCCCAATTGCAAAGCACAACAGGGCCAGAACATATCAAAGATGAAGTAGGACATAAAGGACCACTGGAAGTTTCATCGGTGCATTAATCAGATAACTGTGGGGAAGAAGCAAAGTTTTAGATAGAGGGTCAGAAACACAAAAACAACAATACAGGATATAACACTTGGGTCATCCAAGTTAGGGGGTCAAAAGACGGTCAGGAAGTCAAGGCGGTTGAAAGTCGGTCAGGAAGTCGAGGTGGTTCAAGGCAGGTCCAGGGAAGCAAGTTGGAGTAGAGCCCAGCAGCAGGGACGTACCCAGCAAGAATGCTAGCAACTGACCACCATTTTATATTAACAAATTTTTCTTTGATTGAGACAGGGGCAAGAAATTTTCTTTGTTTGATATTTTGAAGTCAGGCGCCCACATGGAGAATAAGGGAATACATTCCAAGCTTCAGCAATCAGGCGCCCACCTGGAGAATAAGGGAAGTCCAATTCAAAATTTTCGTTTTCAATTTTTCAATAATATTGGGCAACATGATGCGCCCAACCATCAAACTGGGGCAGAAAATTTTTCTTCGTTTTGTCTATTTTGTTGTAGTCAAGCGCCCACCTGGAGAACAAGGGAATACATTTCAAGCTCAGCAGTCAGGTGCCCACCTGTAGAACAAGGGAATACATTTCAAGTTTCATCAATCAGGCGCCCACCTGGAGAACAGGGGAGTACATTTCAAGTTCAGAAGTCAGGCGCCCACCTGGAGAACAAGGGAAGTCCAATGCCAATTTTATCTTTCAAGTTCTTAATATTTGGTAACATAACTCCCAGTCATCAAACTGGGGTAGAAAATTTTCTTTGTTCATCTATTTTATTGAAGTCAGGCACCCAACTAGAGAACAAGGGAGTACATTTCAAGTTCGCCAGTCAGGCGCCCACCTGGAGAACAAGGGAATACTTTTCAAGCATCAGCCATCAGGAGCCCGCATGGAGATAGAGGCACATATTTCAAATTTCAGCAGTCAAGCATCACTCGGAGAAAGGGCAAAACATCTCCGATCATAATGCAAGGCAACAACGCAAGAATTTCATTGGAAGAATACAAGTTCAAAACAACACAAGAGCATGTTTGAAGACATAAATAGGACTTTTGTAATCCATAGATCATAGCGTAGGTTAGCTTATTTTTATACGGTGTAATAAGGAGGTAAGCGAGCAGTAGCGGCAACAACAGCAGTGAAATCACAGCTCCTGGTAGTCCCAGCTACCAAACCTTCCCGAACTACACTGACCTGATTCCTTTTTAGCCAAGGATATGTAGGCAACCTTCGAAGCAGGGTGCGGTCAAACTTTTCAAAAATGCTTTCACAAGGAATATTCAAATGGGCAAAAATCGCTCATTTTCGCTCACTTATCTTTGCGCGAAAACTCTTCGTGTTTACGGGCAAAGAGGGGCCGCTGTGAGCACGTGATTTTTGCCCTAAGTGAATTATTCCCAAAAAATTCAAACAAAATGATTTCTTTCATTATTTTACAATTTTGTGAATTTTGTGTTATTTTCTGTTAATTGTTTGCATTTTATTTCATATGAAAAATATAAAAAATATATTTGGCATGTGCATTTAGGGTTTTAATTTTTATTTTAGGATTGATTAGAAAATTAGTAGTTTCATAAAAGGAAAAATCAAAAGTATGGTGTAGTTTGCATTTTTAATTTTTGATTTTGATTTCTTGAATAGTTTTGGGCTTAATTAGGTTTTCTTTAATTTTAGGAATTAATCTAGATTTTTGTTAGGTCAAAATTAAAAGAAATTAAAATAAAAAGAGGAAAAGAGAAGAAAATAACAAAAATGGTCCTTTTTGCATTTTTAGTTTAAATTTGTCTTAGTTTGTGTTTAAATTAGGAGTTAGTGTAATGGAAAATTAGAAAATATAATTTTTAGTGTTAATTTGGTTTTGAGTTTTAATTTAGCATTTAAGAAAATCAGAAAAAAAATACAAGATGAAAGGTAAACAAAAAAAGGAAATAAAAGGTTACAATTAAAAAGAAAAGGGCTTAATGAAGGACCCGAATTGGGCCACTTCTGCCTAGCCCAAATTCCCAGTCCACAATTATATGACAAGATCTGACCCAAATTACCATCCCAACCCGATCCAGTCCCACACTCTATCGAAACGACATGGTTTCTTTTACTTTCAATCCTGGTCGTCGAGGTTCAACAGATCAACTGTCAGGAACTAGCAAGCTCTTAATATTAAACTGTCCTAAAGGCCCCCACCCCCGTCTTGTCTCCCTCACTCATCATCTTCAGAGAACCAGTCTCTAAACCCTAACGCTGCCCTGAAATTCCCCACTGCCGTTGATGGTGGCGCCGGCTCCGTTCGATCCCAAAATAACACCCTGAATTCCTCTCGTCCCCTCTTTCCAAATATGCATTAAACTCCCTTCGAATCATTCCCAGTCCTCTCGAATATTGGATCAAAATTTTGGCCCAAAACGTTAAATTATCCAAATAACCCCAAATTCACACCCTATACCCTTCTGACCTCCCTCATCCCCAATCCTTAACGGAAATTATTTGAGTTTCACCGGTTCTTTTCAAATTTTAAATCTAGGGTTCATGAGGTTCGAGTCTATTTTGGGATGTTTCGAAGTCAATTGATTTCTATTAATGTTATGTGTCTATTTTTTACGAAATTAGGCCACTTCTGCCTAGCCCAAATGCCCACTGCATAACTATATGACCAGATCCGACCCAAATTACCCTCCCAACCCGGTCCGGTCCCACACTCCATCGAAACGACGTCGTTTCTTTTACTTTCAATCCTGGCTGTCGAGGTTCATCAGATCAACGGGCAGGAACTAGCAAGCTCTTAATATTTAACTGTCCTAAAGGCCCCCCACCCCCGTCTCGTCTCCCTCACTCATCCTCTTCAAAGAACCAGTCTCTAAACCCTAACACCGCCCTGAAATTCCCCACCGCCATTGATGGCGGCGCCAGCTCCGTTCGACCCCAAAATAACACCCTGAATTCTTCTCGTCCCCCTCTTTCCAAATATGCATTCAACTCCCTTCGAATCATTCCCAGTCATCTCGAATATTGGATCAAAATTTTGGCCCAAAATGTTAAGTTGTCCAAATAACCCTAAATTCACACCCTATACCCCCTGACCTCCCTCATCCCCAATCCTTAACGGAAATGATTCGAATTTTACCGGTTCTTTTCAAATTTTAAATCTAGGGTTCATGAGGTCCAGTCTGTTTTGGGACGTTTCGAAGTCAATTGATTTATGTTAATGTTATGTGTCTATTTTTGAAGAAATAGACAAATAACATTAACCGAAAATCAATTTCGGCGGTGTAATCATGTCAACTCTGAAATCAGTTTCTTAGTTCTATTCAAAGTATTTTCTCTTCAATGTTTGCTTTGTGTCATTAATGGATGTGGAATCAGTGTTATCTATCTGGGTTTAATAACTCAAGTTGTTCTTATTTGGATTGTTGTTTGAATTTTTGTTAACTGTTAATTTTGTCATTAGTTAAGAATTAGTTCTTGTTCAGTGCTTGCTGTTCGATTGATGTTGCTTTAAAATAATAGAAGTCTGTGTTGATAGGTTCAATTCTCATTTTAGTTATTTAATTGTTTCACTTTGATTTAGTTGTCAAGAATAGTTCAGTAATAGGTTTAATTGTTCTTTAATTAAGATGATTCAATCGGATTTCATACTGCATTTATGATGGTCAATTGATGAGTTGTTTTGATTGTTGATGGTAATTGTAACTTGAAGTTCAGTAGTTAGTTTGGGCTTGGGATTTGAATTTGAACCTGGTCGGATATAGCTGAATAACCTAGTCTATTGATTAACCATAGTTAAGTTCAACTAAAGTAAAGGAGCTTGAAGTGTTAGGGTAGTAATTTCAAAATGAGTTCGGGGGCAGTTTGGGTACTTAGGGCTGGGCAGAAATGTTGTAGGTTATACT
Source organism: Nicotiana glauca (assembly GCA_026770625.1). Taxonomy (NCBI): domain Eukaryota; kingdom Viridiplantae; phylum Streptophyta; class Magnoliopsida; order Solanales; family Solanaceae; genus Nicotiana; species Nicotiana glauca. The sequence continues at coordinate 34,235 of MU770876.1, read as the reverse complement.
GGAATTACCTAGAACCTTCTAGAATAGGACTTTAGTTCTAAATTCAGAAAATAGGTGCACTTACTTGAGAAGCAAGTCAGAAAATAGAGGACCTTTTTGGGTAAAATCTGAAATAAAATGGGGGGAAAAGTGTGAGGGAGATCTAGAAGCTTCCCCCTAAGGTTTGCCTATAAAAGGCAGCTTGCTTGCCTTAGAAAACAAGTTTTGGAGCCCAAAAATTCCCCCCAAAAAATACTCTTCAAGCTTCAGATCGGAAATTCAAATTTCAAACCAAAACTCCTTTAGATTTTAACTTATTCAAAAAGAAAAAAACAAAAAAACAAAAAAAGGGCAAATATAGCGGAAAACCAAAAATGTACTGTTCCATTGCATTTCTAGGTGAAATTTGAGTTCTAGGCATTGATTCTCACTTCTTCTGGTTGCTTAATTTGTTCTGATGTCTATTGATTCTGCTTTTGGGTGTATTCGAGTTCAGTTGAGCATGTTTTTGGTGTTTGCTGTTGTGGTTGGTTTTACAACTCATTTTGGGTTGCTTGAGTATGTTTTCTGGGTTGAAAATTGGTTGTGCCACTGAGTTGAGTCTGATTTGCTGTTGCTATTACACTTGTTGTTGCTGATCCTTCTCTCCTCTTACGTTTATTTCCAATTCCAGGTACACAGCCTTGACTTTGATAATTGTAAGCTGAAATGTGAAGGATGAATCCAAACGATAATTGAAGCATGAAATCTGAGTTATTTCAATTCCTGAACTGTGTATTCGACATTTAGTTACTGATGTTTGCTTAAATTTCTGCTTGTTTTGTATTAAATGGACTGTATAAACTATTATGTTTCAGGTTCATGTGATTACTAGTGGTAGTTAGTTTTAGGCTAGGTTGATGGAATAATTTTATAAGTGATCTGTTCATCATTTCTGATCTGTATGAATGTCAATTCGAAGTTCTAATTAAAAGGAAGTAATGGTTGTAAAGGATAGGTTCAACAAGATTTTGTGTTTCCATAGTTAAGTTCAATAGGCTGGATTGCTTAATTTGAAAACAGTTGGTTTATCTTGTGTTGATAGAATCACGTTCCAGTTTGTTTTTTTTCCCTTCATATTAGTGGTATCTAAAAACTCATCAGAAGGCAAATAGAAAACAATTTGTGTATGAATTGAAATTCAAATGATTAATATATCTTTAATTTGAGTAAGTGAATCCGGTTTTCTTTTCTTTGTTACATTTGTTGAACGCCTGGAATAATTAGAAATACGTTCTGCAAATCCTTGTTTTAGATGAATTGATGTTCTATTTGGGTTAAAATGCCTGGGCTCAGCAACTTAGCCCAGAAGATTGGGTTCAGTTTATTTGACGCCAGTTTATTGGACGCATGGCCCAGGCCAAGTCTGACTCCTTTTCTCTTTTGAACCTAGGCCAAAGTCTGCAAATGACCAAATTTTGGCATAAGACCGGAGGTGCCTTCTTCCTTCGTTGGGCTTATCTCAGAGCCCAATGGTCGGCTTTGATGCAGAATTGTCACTTGGTTTGCTTAGACCCAGTAACAAATTAATTAGGACTTTACTGTTATTATTAGAGACAAATAAAAATAGAAAATCATAGTCACTTTAGGTTTGCCTTTTAAATAATAAAATGAGATGAGCCTCGCTAAACAAAACACGTAAATTGCGGGGCCCTCGATAAACAGTTATATTAAAATACTTAGATTTTGGAACGGGCCGTTTAGCAAATTTCACGGCCTTCCCCAAAGATAATAATTTGTTAGTCTCTTTAGGTGTGCACTTTAATAACATTACCTTCCTAAATTCGGGTGCGTATTTATGTGACCCAAATCCAAATCTCAATAAAGTCTAAATATGTCAACAACCACGAGTGCATTTATATGACGTGGTTCGAGACACATTTTCACGACGTTAAAAAATAACAATAAAAGCGATTTAAAGTTAAAAAGCACATAAGCTAAAACATGTTTTGAAATCAGATAAATCCAAATATAACAGTTGAGCGACCGTGCTAGAACCACAAAACCCGGGAATGCCTAACACCTTCTCCCGGGTTAACAGAATTCCTTACTCGGATTTCTGATTCGCGGACTATTAACAGAGTCATATTTTCCTCGGTTCGGAATTCTACCGGTGACTTGGGACACCATTAATCTCCCAAGTGGAGACTCTGAATCTTAATAATAAATCCCGTTCTGATTGTCCTTTAATTGGAAAAACTCCTTTACGCCCTTGCGGGTGTAGCAAAAAGGAGGCTTTATTCTGGCTGATGTGAAATTTAAGATGTTCTTTATGCTTTTATCCTAAGATTCTGTTGGTACTTGATATTCCCCATAACATGTTTCCCTTAGCATCTTTAACTTCTACTTCCTTTTATTATTACTTGTCGTATATGCTTTAACTGTACAGGTTTATTTGGTAGTGTTGTCCTAGCCTCGTCACTACTTCGCCGAGGTTAGGCTCAATACTTACCAACATATGGGATCGGTTGTGCTGATACTACACTCTGCATTGTGTGCAGATCCCAGTGCTGGAGCTTTTAGACCACAGTGATGTTGCTGCCTTCAGTTCAGCGGAGGAGACCCGAGGTAGTCCCGTAGATGTCTGCAGGCCTTGGCGTCCCTTTCTATCTTTCCATTCTGTTCTTATGTATTTTAGAGGCAGATTTGTATTTATCTTTCAGACCTCTATTTGTAGTCTTCGTAGATACTCCGTGATATTGTGACACCAATTCTTGGTAGAATTGTATTTTGGATTATCGTACTAGTATTTAGTTAAATATTAGATTTCGTCTTCCGCATTTCTATTTATTATGATTATTCCGTTGTTGATCACATGTTAATTCGTAAATGCATAAAGGTTAAGGAAACAAGGTAATAAAATCTGTAATACCCGGCTTGCCTAGCTTTCGTGAGAGGCACCATCACGACTCCCGAGGGTGGAAAATCTGGATCATGACAATAAGTCCTGAACTTAGACTTACAAGTTCAAAAGTTAAGGAAAAGTAGTCCTTAACTTAGAGTTACAAACACAGAACTTAAGGACATGTGGTCTTGAACTTCGATTTCCAAAATCAAAAGTTAAGGACATGTAGTCGTGAAGTCCTGAACTTAGAGTTGCAAGTTCAAAAGTTAAGGACATGTAGTCCTGAAGTCCTGAACTTAGAGTTTCAAGTTCAAAAATTAAGGACACTTGGTCCTGAACTTTTATGAGAAGAAGGGTGTTTTCGTCCAAGCAAGTAAAGTTTATTAAAGCAATGGCTAAAGACTAAAAATATTTTAAACAGTGGCTTAAAAGTAAATACATGTGTTATTAGTGGCTAACTGTGCACTTCCCCCTTTAGTTTTCTATATTGCCCAAACACTAATTGTTGCTCAGAAGTGTTTATTAATTAATTAGTCAAATACAAATTGCTTCTCACTAAAAGTACTTTTTAGAAAAGCATTTTTTAAAAAATCACTTCTCAAAATAAGTTGATTTTAGAAGCTTGGCCAAATGGGCTATTTATCATAATTAACCTAAATAATCGTTCCCTTAACCAATTAAACTAAAAAGTAGTTGGTGAATGTGTGTGTATATATAATCATATATAAGTAGTATATAATCTATATAAACCTGTGGAAAAAGAAGAAGAAATAATAAATATGATCGGCTATTTATGTAAAGATCCCTTTTAATATTTAGTAATCAACTACATTTCTTTTAAGTTAAATATAGAGGAATTTTCGGAAACCATTATTGTTTAATGGGTATTAACTTCTTATAGCTACCATATACCTAATCACTTCCTATAACTACTATTTACTTGATACGCGACTATATTCATTGTATTCGCGCTGCTGTAATACAGTAACAGAATTCACCTAAAAAATAGGGGAGTCCAGTTGTGCGACTGTATTCGCTACTGTATTCTTGAATGTAGTAGCGGAACTAACCTAAAATAGCGGAATCCATTTGTTTAATAACAGAAAGAGGATCAATTAGCGTGTACTACTCATAATTTAACTCAACAAAATTAATCTATATAAATTTCGCTGCTACTGTAATGTATTCCATGTAGTCTCGCGACTGTATTTATACTGTGAGGTAATCAAGAAATAGGGTGTATATCATTGTATTCAATTCGACCGTATACATTGTATTTAATTCACAGATATTCAGTATTCACAATTATACATTGTATTGAATTTACTGTATTCAAACAAAAAAATACAAAATACAGTGATATTCAGCTATATATAAAAAATACAGACCTCCGGAATAGATAAATACATGTAAAAAATAATGTATTTATACAAAAAACACAATGTATTTGGGTGTATTTGTAAAGAATACATTATATTTGTATGATTATATGTGACTAAAATAGCAAAGAAGAGAAGAAAGTTTGTCGGAGATGGAATTTTCCGGCCTAGCAAAATACTATATATATTGTATTAAAACTAAAAATAGATACGAAAAAAAACCCTGCCCTCAAATCTACTCTAGCGTAGCCATAACCAGTTCGCCTAAGAGGATGAGACAAATAGTAGATGATGACGGCGACGATTCTGACGCCAACGATGATTTTGACGACGACCACGATGATGACACCTACGATTCTGCTAAATTAATGGAGAAAAGAGAGGATTGAAAATCTTGTTGATAGAGAGATAAGGATGGGAGAGAGAGATTGGGGGGGGGGGGGCATAATTTACGTATCTCATGCCTCAATGCCAGGTATAAATAAATACCTATTATGCTATAAAATAGAAAAGGTAGCTATAAGCAATAATATTTTAAAATTATTTTGGTTTATAATAGTTTTCTATAGGAGGTAAAATTTTCTTAAATATATATGTGGCTTGTGAAATGGAACAGATCAAGTCCTAAGCTATTTTAGAAAAAGTCAACTGTAAGTTTTTATTCCCCTTCAAGTTTTAATCATTTATAAGCAAATGCACAACCCCCCCCCCC
>MU770876.1:8544-29058 GCA_026770625.1 Nicotiana glauca | reverse complement strand
CCCCCCCCCGTTCCTTAATAAGGCGACTGATCTCGCCCAAACTCATACCATAATTAGGTAGTGAGGCGATAGAAGCAATAATAAATCCAACACTAGTAGGGATAGAATCCACGGGGAGTTAGAATTTGGATTAGATATATAACTAGAGTAAATGTATGAAGTGCCTTGGAATGTAATTCCTCATATTCATTGGTTGTTTTCTATTTCTACTTTTAGCTAATTATTGCAAATATTAACTAGAAGAAAGTTTTTTTCCTTCTGAGTGTTTTTCAAAAGATAAAGAAATCTAAGATCGTGACTTTCACCTAGGTGACTACCTAACGGGTTGTAAACTATAGGGAAAGTTTGATTTATCGGGGTCATGGTATAGTAATCACAAGCAATTGCTCACTCTATACCTCTCGGTAGTTTGAGTGATTTTGCCAAATTTAGCTTTTTCAAGCCCAAATGGGTATTGAACAAATCAAGTGATATAAGCTCAAGTCGGGTCTCACTTTCTCTAGATTTGTCCCTTTAATTGAGGCTATCAATTTCTTGAATTCACTCCAATTCCTTGTTAGCCAAGTTTTCCTAAACCTAGTCTCTCTTTCTCAAGCAAAGACTAGGTCAAAAAGGCATGAATCAATGTTTGCAACCATTAATTCTAGGGTTTAAGCATAAACAAGGCTAAATATCACTAACCCAATCACAAACAAGCCCAAAAATTAAATACCCATTAAGTACCCACAATAGGATTGAGCCACAACCCTAGCTAAAGATTTAGCTACTCATGAAAAATAAAAAAATGCAAGAAGAAATTAAGATAGAATGCACAATCATTGATTAAACAAAGAAAATCTAGTGTTAAGAAGTCAATCTAATACAAAATTATTGAAAGAAATAAAGAAAAATATAGGTGCACATCTGTAAACTAAACTTAACCTAAAATGACAAAAAGTTGTATTTATACTAAGCTGAAAATATCTGACAAAAATGCCCCTATGGAGGTTGTGCGGCCGCATTATTCTGATGCGGACCGTAAAATGGGCTTCTACAGCCGCACAATTGTAGTGTGGTGCGCACACTTGGGAACTTGGGCCTGGAACTTGAGGTCTTCTGTGGTTCGCATAAAAATGGATGTGGCCGTACTTAGGATTCTACGGCCGCACAAAAGTGATATGGTCCGCACTCTTCAGCTTTTGGACTTTGATCAAGTCTCTAATTCTTCAATCTACGGACCGAATAATAATGATTACGGACGCACTTGTCCTTCTACGGCCGCACATTATTAGTGCAGTCCGCACTGTCTGAGCTGGCTAAAACCTCCTCTTTGAATCTCATTCTACGGCCGCACTAGAATTGTGCGGTCCGCACTGCTAGCCGCTTTACCCAGTTTTGGCTCTTGTTCACTTTTGACTCCTTTATGAGTTAATTTTGACTTATTTGGCTCATTTCCCAATATTCCTGCAAGTAAGCACATTTCATTAGTTTCCGGGAATACCTTTAAGCACTTTTGAGCTAAAACCCAAGAAAAAGAGAGCTAATAAGCAGTCAAAATCCCTACTTTTCAACTCCCCCAAACTTAAGCTTTTGTTTGTCCTCAAGAAAATAAGGCAATTCCCACCTCCACTAGAAAAGGGAAGATTTCAGCTGGCCTAAGGGGAATCGGACACACATCAATTTGGACCAATAAATACTCACAATCACATATGAATTATCAACAACGCAATGATTTGAATTTTTGAGTACAATAGTTCTAGTATGACACTAAAGCTTTAAGAGTTGACTCTATTCATCAAAGAAGCTCGCTCTTTCACGTAGGTTATTGTGGTTCCCAAACTCCTCCTCCTCTACTCTCCATAGAAAATATCACTTTAGAATGTAACACTCAAGGCAAGGATTGTGAAAAGTTCGTTGATCTCTCTCAAAAGAATGTCACAAGTCCGGCTTTGATTACCATAAGCTTACCCTTCATGTAAATCATCACTAATGTAAGCTCACCCAACTTGAAATCATGTAGGGCTTTTGCGGATGTAATGAAGGCTTTTGGATCAAGGTAGGACATATTGGAACAGAATGGATTCATCTTTCCTTAAGCACTCCATTTTCTCTTTTCGACTCATACTTTCTCTCGACTCATTGATTCATTTTCTTCTTCCTCGGGTGTACTAGAGGGAGGTAACGTCACTCTTTCTTGAGCGTGACATTCATTTTTCTCCTTTTCTCTTTACTACAGCCTTTCCTCCTTATTTTCTTTTGGATTCCCTTCAACTCTTCACTTTATTTACTTTCTTTTTGGCATGTTTCTTTTTGTTCTTTCTGGCTTTTCTTTGCCTTCCCTTTTCTTCATTTCTTTATCTTCTTTGTAACTTTCATCACATTCAAACTCCTCTTCTCTTCCCCAAACTTATATTTTTGCCAATTATTTCTCAAGATGTCACGACCCAAATTCCCATCATAGGGACCGTGATGGCGCCTAATATTGTACTCGCTAGGCAAGCCACTGTTATAGAATATTTCACATTTTTTCTTTATCTCTTAATAATTAAAACTTAATAAAAGTAAATCAGTGAAATAAATGTGGAAGGACACAGTTTAAAAGATTATCCTTATGCTAATAAAAGCCGAAATAAATTCCACCCAGAAATTGGTGTCACAACTCACGAACAGTCTACGAATACCACAAACATTGGTTTGAAAGAAAAATATACATATATCTCGGAGAAAAGTAAAATAGAATGCAGTAAAGATAGAAGGGGACGTCAGGGCCTACGGATGCATGCAGGACTACCTTGGGTCTCCTGAATGCAGTGATAGCAACCAACCTCTCGATTAGCCACTAGCGTCGAAATCTGCACAGAAAGTGCAGAGTTCAGTATCAATACAACCGACCCCATGTACCTGTAAGTGCCGAGCCTAACCTCGACAAAGTAGTGACGAGGCTACGACGGGGCATAACAATATATATAACATGCAACAGTTTATACTAACAGAAAGGAAGTATAGAAGGAAACATAACCGGAGCTTGCATTAAATAAATTCGGACCCCAACGGGAATGAATACATAACAATAACTGATGCGACCAGCATCCCGATCTCACTATATAACCAACAGTATCATTATTTGCCTTTATTACTCCTTGTTGCGGCATGCAACCCGATCCCACCAGTCCACCCTTATTACTCCTCAATATATCACCCTTATTCCTCCTGTTGCGGCGTGCAATCCGATCCCACCTGTCCACCCTTATTACTCATTATTGCGGCATGCAACTGATCTCACTGGACAATCGCATTCACCCTTATTCCTTCTGTTGCGACATGTAAACTATATATATATAAAACAGCACCAGTCACAAGATGAAGACAGGTGTTTCAAAATCAACTCAAATCCTCCACAACACTTATCTCGCAAACCAACACAATGGAATATCACTACAACTGTAAAACATCACCAGTTAACTATACAGCGAGACCAACCTAAGTGTACCATGAAGCACTAATAACCAACATAATCCAACAAGGTAATAAAATAAAGCTACGAAACAAATAATAATTCAATAGGAAAATCAACAGTTAACATGAAAAAATTAGGCAGGGAAGCATCGATAACCAAGTAGTAATTAAGGCAGAAAAGCTAGATATAGGGGGAACGGGGAAAGGGAACAAGATAAACAAGTAATTTGGCGATGCATAGGTGCTCGTCACCACACATATACGCCACACACATAGTATTTCACAAAGCAAACAAGTCAGGGATCCCTAATCCCTCAAGTCAAGGTTATACCAAACACTTACCTCAAGCCAACGGGTATTTCAAAGCTCAATCACCACTTTACCTCTCGATTCCACAACCAATTCACTCGTTCTAGCCATAATTGACTTAAGAACATCAATAAACGCTAAAGAAACCAATTCCAATGCATAACTATAGATTTCCCAACATTTTCCCCAAGAAGTCAAAAATTGACCTCGGGCCCACTTGGTCAAAATCCAAAATTCAGACCAAAGCCCGATTACCCATTCACCCCCGAGCCAGGATATGCAATTAGTTTTGGAATCCGACCTTAATTTGAGGTCTAAATCCCTAAAAATTCAATTCCCTAAGTTATCCCCAATTTTACCATGGAAATCCTAGATTCTAGGTTGAAATATTGTTAAAAGAAGTAAAAGAGTGAAAGAAATGAGTTAAAAATTACTTACTTATAATTTGGAGAAGAAAAAGTGTTTGGGAAAATCGCCTCTTATGTTTTAGGGTTTGAAAAATAGAAGAATGAATGAAAAGTCCTTTTTTATGGCACTTCCGGAACTTCACTTCGGTGTTCGCAGAAATTGGACCGCTGACGCGAAGATCACCGCTGTCCGCGGAATTTTGGGGGTGACCGCTAAACTATGGCCTTACCCAGCACGGTCCGCGAATCCCCCCACCACTGTCCACGGATTTTAGTCTACAGCCGCACTTCCAAGTTCAGAGACCTGCAACTCTGTAACCTTTCCAACACCAAATCGTTTCTAAGCCTAGACATCCCGTAGCCTATCCAAAACTCACCCGAGCCCTCGGGGCTCCAAACCCAACATACACACAAGTCTAAAATATCATACGAACTTGCACATATGATCAAATCGCCAAAATGACATCTTAAACAACGAATTTAACACCAAAACTTATTATTTCCTTAAGAAAACTTGAAATTTCTATTTTCACAACCGTATGTCCGAATCACGTCAAATTACATCCGATTCTCACCAAATTTCACATACACAACTTAAATACCACATTGAACCTGTACCGGGCTCTGAAACCAAAATATGGGCCTGATATCAACGAGTTCAGACACTATTCCATTTCTAAAAATCCTTATATTTTTAGCAAACAATTTTCTTCAAAAATTCATTTCTTGGGCTAGGGACTTTGAAATTCGATTCCGGGCATACACCCAAGTCCCATATTTTACTATGAATCCTACACCACTACAAAGTGGCAAGAGCGGTCGATACAGCTTTTACCTGAGAAGGTCGGGATCGAATCCACAGGGAGCTAGAACAATGTTTGGAGTTGGATTTTTATCTAATCTAGCAGTGCGTAGTGCTCTTGATTACACTTCCAATCATATTTGTTTGTTTGTTACTTCTAATGTTATGCTAATGATATGCAAAATTAAGCTAAGTATGAATGCTTGTAAGGTTTTCTAAATGGTTAACGAGGCACTAGGAAAGTGACTTTCTCCTAGGTGAATACTTGACGGGTTCTAAAGCCTAAGAAAAGATGTTATGTTTGGGATCGCGATATAGCTAATGCACGACACTACCCACTCTATACCTCTCGGTAGCTTGAGTGACTTTGCCCTAATTGACTTTTTTAAGACCAATTGGGTGTCAAAATTATGCAAGCAATGTAGGCTCAAGTCGGGTATTACTATCTCTAGATTTAACCCTTTAATTAGGGCTATCAATCTCTTGAATACACCCCAATTCCTTGTTGGACTGATTTTCCTAGACTCAAGCTCTCTTTCTCAAGAAGAGCCCAAGTCAAAAAGACACAAATTAATGTTTGCAACCACTAATTTAAAATGGAAAACACAAGTCAGTCCAAATATCAACCACCCATAAACATCTAAGCCTCAAAACAAAAGACCCATCAAATACCCACTCTAGTATTGAGTTACAACCCTAGTTAACGGCTATAGTTACTCATAATAATGGAATAAAACAGATATTTATATGAAGAATAACCAATATAATATGTTTACAAGCTAAGAATTGAAAATTCAATGTTAAATCAACTATAAAATTACTTAAAATAGGCTAAAACCACCGTTCACATGCTCAGCTAAAAGATAGATACCCTAAAAATGTAAAAAAGAAGTATTTGTACAAGGCCAAAATTTTTGGACAAAAATATCCCTGACGGAGGTACTGCGGACCGCGAAAAATGCACCTCGGCCCCAGTAAGGCTTTTTGGCTTGATTTCTGAGTCTCTGAATCTGTCCACCGCGGACCGCATAAGATGTATTGCGACCGCGGTGGCTTCACTGCTGTCCACAAAAAATGGACCGTGGACCGCAGTGTCTTCCAACTTCCAAACTCCCAGCTCTCTGAATCCCCTCTCTATGGACTGCAGAAAATGGATTGCGGGCGCGATGAGGCTATTGCGGCCACAAAGAATCTACCGCGGACCGCAGTGCTTGAGCTTCCAAAATTGCATCTCTCTCATCTTTTCCACCATGGACCGCACTAAATAGACTGCGGCCGTGTTGGGTCTGTTGCAGTTGCAGTGGATTTTATGCCACAACAGTGCCTTGACTTGTTCTTGGTACTTGTGCAGGTTTCACTCCTTTGTTTGAGCTGGTTTTGACTACTTGTCATTTTTTTACCAAACCTTGCAAACAAGTACAACATGTAAGCCTTTGGAACTATTTGTATACATTTTTAATCAAAACTCAAGTAAAAAAGGAGTGTAAAATAAACTTGAATCCCTAGTTATCAGCTCCCCCAAACTTAAGCTTTTGCTTGTCCTCAAGCAAACAAAATAAGTCCCACCTCCTTAAGAATACAACCAAGAAAATTCAGCTGACCTAAAGTGACCTCATCTAGGATCAATTGGGACTAACAATTTCCCTCAATTCAAATGAATCATTAACAACATTCAACCTTTTAAACACCATGGTTTTAGTGCAACACAAAAGCATATAGAATTGACTCAACTCATCAAGGAAACTCTTTCTATGACTTTGGTCATTGTGGCGAAATTCATACTCCTCAACTCTCCATAAGCAAACCTCACTTTTAGGTTGTAGCACTCAGAATGAGGCTTGTGGAAAACACACTCATCTCTCTCAAGGAAAGGTCACAAGTCCGGCTCTAAGTACCATATGCTTGCCCCTTGTGTGAGTCACCTCTAATGTAAGCTTCATTCAACTCAAGATCATATAGGACTTTTGTGGAGATATAGTGAAGGCTTTGGTTCAGCGTAGGAAATATTTGGTCTAAGTAGGTTCCATCTTCCGTTAAGCACTTCATTTGCTTTATTTTGGCATACATTCTCTTGACTTTTTGAGTTGTTTCTTTCTTTCTTAGGGGTTAGAGAGACACTGTCACTCTTTCTTGATCATTTCAAAACTTTTTCTCCTTTCTAAACTTTCCACGCCTTTCATCACTTTACTTTTATTGAATCCCTTCATTTCTTTTATATTGTTCATTCTTTTTGACTTTTTGATTTTCTTTCTTTTTCTTTTTGCCTTTACTTTTCTTCTTTCTTTTTTTTTTTGCACCTTTTACCACTTTGTCACATTCCTCGTCTCTCCCCCCAAACTTATGTTTTTGCCTTGTGCTAAGGAAAGATAGGGTGCCAAGAGAGGGTCTTTTACTTTTTAAAATGTGTAAAGGCTTGTATCATGGTTTTTGAAGGAAAAAAGGCTATGGCTCAAAGGGGTTAACTAGGGACATTATCATTGGTAGGCTATGGATGTTTTCAAGATATCATTCTGATCAATGAAAGCCTATAATCACTTCTCAAGTCAAATTACACTTTGGATTTCGCCTAGACAGATATTCAGGGCAAGTTCTAGACTCAATGGCACGGGACTTGGACTTGCAATTCAAATTCTCACCACATAATCTATAGGATTGCTAAAGAGATAGAGTCGAGAGCCCACATCGACTTTAGCTAATATTTGAGCAACACAAATGGTCCCAAAAAAATACTTGATGATTTTCGTCCAACACAAGAGTCTTAAGGTCACAACTATCACCATCCTATACACACCAATTTGTTTTTGCCAATAAGATCAAAGGAAAATGTGTTAGGCCCACGTGAAACTTTGCCCGATACACTATTACTCACAAGCTACTATTTAGACAAAAACAAAAAGAAAACAGTCTCAAACCCTTAAGAAGTTTTTCATGCCGTCTGTCATCGGGAAGAGCCACCCGGTTCACACAAATTCCACCGTGACATTAAGAAAACCAAAGGCTTATTGGACGCAAAACTCAAAATAAGAAGCTACGAGAATGAAGTAAGAAGCTATGAAAGAAAATGCGAAAAGTAAAATGAATATGTACAATAGGGGATTTAAACAAATATACATAGGAGGGAATGAATATATACATCAGAATGTAACTTTATATACAAACCAAAGTTGCAAAATACGAAAAGTGAAATAAAATGGTAAAATTATATACATACCAAAAGTGAAAAATCATAATAAAACAAAAAATAGTATCATATTTACAGCCCAATATCATCAAAATAGGGCTACCCCCTCAAATGAAAGCTAGCATTGTCCCCAATGCTAACTAACCAAAAATAGCTCAAGAAAAGATAGAGGGTAAATATAACTCCCTATTGGTCCTGGGTCTGCATGGGATCATGGTCATGGGTCTCTGGGTCCTCTGAATGCTCGAGAACCTGTGAATGGGTCCATGTAACCCGTGCCTGCACTGGGACTTGAGGTTGCTCTGAAACATGGGGCTGGCTAAAAGAACCTCCCTATGGGTCTTCCAACTCAATGACTGCATCATCTGCTCGGGGAATCACCCTTCTCGTCTTTGGTGCCCTCTCTAACTCCTGCTCCTGCTCAGGCTGGGCTGCTGGAATCAGATCATGCAATAGTAGCTCCAAAGGCAATTAATCAGCAGCCTTCATCTTCTCCACTTCTACCCTCAACTCCTTCACAAACTCCTTTGATGCTCGAGTCTTTCTCATCTTATTTTTTCCTTTGTCAGCTCCTTCTATGCTTTCCCATGAGTACCTACAACCTCCAATATCAACTGTTGGTTCTCCGGGAGCTTCTTCTGATTTTCTAAAAGCTCCTTGAGAGTCTCCTCCACTAACTTTGGAACCTGTGGCTGTGGTAGTACGGACTGAGCTTCCACCGAGGTAGAAAGCACAAATAGCTTAGAAGTAGCTGCCTGCATCCAGTTGTTGATGCTGACAAGGGTTTGGCTCAAATGGTGGGCAGTCAATGGGTAGGCTGTGGATGGGGGAATATCTGGAGTGGTGGAAGTAGATGGTCCTGGGGCAATATCTGGTGTAGCTGAGGGAGGCTGAGCAGAAGGGACTACTACTACTGTCTCTTCAGACTGGCCAGTAGAAGAAGTGGCTTTTCCTTTAGGATCTTTGGTTTTGGGGTTGTTATCACCCTTTAGGCTGTACCGGGAAAAAGGCATATTCGGTTTTACCTTCACATAAAACTTCCTTTTCTCCACCTCCAGGTCCTTAAAGCACATTGTCAGGAAATTTGGGAAGGGATATGATTTATCACCTTCATTAACCACCTGTATGATCACCCAAGACATAATATTCCCGATGTTGATCGAGTACCCCTCCATGATAGAAGCCATCAAGATTTCCTGGGAGATAGGCAGAGAGTTCTCATGAGTAGTGAGGTCCAGCCTACTTCATACGAAAGTCTCCCACCCCTTTACTTCGAAGTTTAAAGTTCTTCTCAAAATTGGGACTCCTGCTATCAACCATGCTGGGGTGGTACCCGGGAGTGCCATGTATTCTGCCAACCACGGATAGGCTGCCTCATCTAATAACACGTTTTCTAAATATAATGATTCATATTCCTCCAGAAAACCCAGGTAGTCATTGTCACACCTCCTTTTTATGCACCACCCCCCGAAGGATAGTGTATAAGGGAATTTTTCCATTTTAAGTGACATTATTCGAAATGGGATTATTTATTTATTTCGGAGTCGTCACTTGGGAAAGGTTTGGCTTTTGGTGTCCCAAGTCCCCGGTTTATCTTGAATCCCAAATTGAGGAAATTATCAACTTTCCAAGAAGTCTGCGAACCAAAAAATCTAAGTAAGGAATTCTGTTGACCCGAGGGAAGGTGTTAGGCACCCCCGGATCCCGTGGTTCTAGCACGGTCGCTTAAACTATTATAAATGGCTTAATATCTGATTTTAATACATGTTACCCTGTAGTGCAATTTTAAAGATTATTTACCGCTTTAATTAAAAAATTTAAGAAAGTGAACGTCGTTTAAAAACGTGTTTTCGGATCACGTCACATGAAATGCACCCGGATCCTCGGCGCATTTTTATACAACGTTTTAGGATTTGGATTTGGGTCACATAAAATGCACACCCGAGTTTAAGAATGTAATTTTATTAAAACCGCGCTTAAATAGTCTAACGTGTTATTATTTTGGGGGAAGGTCGTGAAATTTGCTAAATGGCCACCCCGAATTCTAAGTATTTAATTGAGTATTGAATGAAGGCCCCGCAGTTTGCATTTTTATTTGGTGAGGCTCGTCTCATTTATTCTTTAAAGGTCTGTCCTAAAACGACTATGATTTTTTAATTATATTGTCTCTCAAAGAAAGAAAGCAGAAATCCTAACTTATTGATTATTGGATTAGAACGAATATAGAAGGGAAACTGCACTCGAGCCTGTATCAAAAGAATTGTTCTTCAAAGGCCGTGGCCTAGGTCCAAATGAATACTGGACCGAAACAAGACCTGGGCCGCCCGTTTTAATATATTCAGGCCCAACGGCCGGCAAACAGGCTAGTGGATAAAGGTAACCTCAATTGAATCCAACCAAGCGCCTATTGAACTTGCCTTAAGCCGATTGTTTTTATGCCAGTTTAGGACTTCAGTCTCGTTATTTATTTGGTTACTGGTTAAATACTACTGAAGGTGAAAGGTAAAATATACATGCGAATTGAGTAGTTATCATTATCCTATGAACGTAATTCTCAAATGAATAGACCAATAGCTTGATTCTTTTTACTAATGTTGATAGGAATGAGTGAAAAGCATGAATTCACACTCCGCTCATATCTGGTTGTATAACAACTAAAGTAAACCACTAACAATCTATTAGCTAACTATGGCGGCTCAAGGCTACTGGAGAGGTACTTTCGACTTGAAATCAAAATTAACATGGAATCTACACTATTTGGGATCTTACTTTAAACAATTGCTAAACTAAACAAGTATCAATTATTGAAGTTATAGCTGGATGGCCATTAACTGCAATAATCCAAACAATCCATCTACAATCCAAATATACTTGAAAACAATCCTAATTATACAAGCCTTAAGTTTATTATTCATAATTAAAGTCCTAAACTACATCAGCATTTCATATTCCAATCAGTACAGAACTAAATCAATACAAAACTATACAAGGATATGGAAAACTATATCAAACTCACGGTCCCATCATATTTCATTATCAACTGATGATGCTACATTGAATCAGGTTCAAAATGTGTACCTGGATAATGGAAATAGAAGAAGAGAAGAAGGAGTCAACAGCAGCAGTGTAACAGCAGCAACAAATCAAGCTCAAATCAGTATCACAGCCAATTTTTTAACCCAGAAACACATTCCAACAACGTAGAATGAGTTGCAAAACCAGTAACAAAAGAAAATACCCAAAACAAGCTCGATTGAACTCAAATACACCCAAAAGAAGAGTCAATAGACTTCAGAACAGGTTCAGCAATCAAAGAGGGGTAGGAACCAGTGTCAAGGACTTAAGTCTTTATCCGGAGATCAATGGAACAGTATTTCTCCATTGAATAGTACTCCCTCACAACTGAAAATGACTTAAAGCACTCAAAAAACTGATTTTTTTCTCTCAAATTGGTTCCAAAAGGATGTCTGTATCTCTATGTGCTACTCCAACTCTAAAAAAAACTAATTCAAGGCTCTCTCGATTGATTTTTTAGGACCAACCCCCCCCCCCCCCCTTATTCTGTCCAAAAGTGTTCCTATTTATATGCTCCTTCCAGCACTTATCAGCCCCTTTGAGACACTTAAACAAATGTCAAAGCCATTCTTTGCCCATGATATTCCCTGAATCCCACTACTATATGTCTAATTCATTTTTTAACTCACTTGTTCCCCACTAACCTTTGTCTTTTCTTTTATTAATTCCATATGTGTATGGGATTATGTCCTGACAGCCCATGCTGTCAAGTTACCTTTAATTCATTAAAGAACTGCAATTCCCAAGCTTTCTGATTTCCTAACTTTAAAGTGCATGAAACAGGGTCAGTAATTCAGCATCACTCTACCTTAAGCTCTTGATTGATTTTAACTCAATTCAAAACTAATATGAATTTAAATGCAAATGGATTCAGGTAGCAGAATCAAACTAACATGAGCCCCTGAAGCTGAGAATATAAACATAGAACGACTTACATCAAATAGTTCGAAGAGCACAACTAAACCACAAACATGAACTGACTAATCGACGAAACTAGTCAATCGATTCAACAATTATAACCTATGCCAATTGATAACAACAAAAACAATGATGAAAACTAGACCAAGAAAAGGGTCCGAAAGAGAAGAGAGAACTAATTGATAACATGGTGAACTATAATAGAATTTAATCAGATAAACAACAACAACAACAACAAAAAAAAATAAAAGAGAAGAAATACCTCAGAAATTTAGACCTAGCTCCAATCCGTTTTAGTCGATACTTCCATTTATGTTTGAAGCCGAAACGGACCTTAATCGAGTGTTCTCGACTGAGAACACATGACTAAGGTCGGCCACGACCTCAAGTTTTTCTTTTGGATCGATTCCAGGCTTGGGTTTTTTTAAGGTTTTGCTCAGTCGATTCAAAATTCGACGAGCTCTGGCTTGATTTAAGTGAAAGTGGTGTTGTATTTGGGACGAGGGTGGTCTGTCGGCAACTGGTGTAACTTTGGGAGGGCTTGGTGATGGCGCCGCCACCGGGGAATTTTGTGGCAGCGCTAGGGTTCATATGGTCGAATGGATATTCGAGACACCTAGGCTTGATTCGAAGGGAAACGAGTGTGGGATTGGAATGAGGAGGTCGAGGGAGGCTAAGGTGTGATTTTGAGGTGATTTGGGCCACCGGAACCACCGTGAGGTGATTTTCGGTAGCGGAGGCTAGTGGTGTTACTCTGGTCTCTTAGATTGGAACGGAGGGGGGGTTGGGGAATGGAGACAGGTTTAGGGGTGATTTTGGCGTATTAAAATGAACGAATTAATCTGAGCCGTTGGATTATGAAAATCCAACGACTGTGATCAACTCCCAGGCAAAACGAGGTCGTTTTGGTTAAGTGGTGGACCGGGTTATGGGGTAAACGGGTCAGGTCGGGTTTGGTTAAGGGTTGAGGGAGGGGATCTGGATTGTTGATCAAGTGAGATCAACGGTCAGGATGGGGTTTGACAAAAACAACGTCGTTTTGACGTCTTGGAGATGGACTGAACTGGGCGGCAATGGGCTGGAGTTTTGGGCCTGCCCAGGCCGATTTCTCTTCTATTTTTTGTTCTCTTTTCTTTCATTTTCTTTTTATCTCCTAATTTTAAAAACCAAGAATCCTAGATCAAAAATTAACTTAAAATACTAATTAACTCTTAGTAATAATTATCACACAAAAAAGGAAAATCACACAATTCAACATTAAATGCTAAAAATGCAAAGTACACATTTTTTGTGATTTTTTATTTTTGTAAAACAAAATTAATTACTCCTAATTATAAAATTAAATCCTAAATACGAATGCCATATATTTTTTGTATTTTTCACTAATTTAACAAATAAACATGCACGGACAAATGCGAACAATAAGAGAAGAATAACACAAAAATCCACAAAAATTACAAACAACACAAAACTATTTTATTTTGTATTTTTTGGGAGTAATTCTTATATAGGGCAAAAATCACGTGCTCACAGCTGCCCCTCTTTGCCCAGAAACACGAAGAGTTTTTGCGCAAAGATAAAGTGAGCGGATACGAGCGATTTTTGCCCGTTCGAGTACCCCGTGTGAAGTATTTTTTGAAAGATTTGACCGAACCTTTGCTTCAGAAGGTCTCCTACATATCCCCAGCTAAAAGAGAATCAGGTCAATGTAGTTAGAGAAGTTTAGGTAGATGGGACTACCATGAAGCTGTGGTTTTACTATTACTGCTGTTGTTGCTACTGCTACTGCTTACTGACCTCCTTATTACACAAAAAGTAAAATTGAAGTTAAACTAGCTATGTCTATCAACTATGAGTTACAAGATTCCTATCTATAATTCTCTTGAAACTTGATCTCGAGTCTTCGCTGATTTTGTTGTGGACTCCGATCTGAATCTTGATGCTTGCAAGTTGTAGGTGTTGTTTCTTTCTGCAGTGTTGAGTCAAAGCAAGATTGGCAGAGTTTGTGACTTCAATCAGATTTTGAGCAATCCGCACCTTTGTTTGCTCCAATATTTGAGATCAATTGTTTTTTTGTTCTTTTCTTCTTTTCTTTATTTTGATTGAGACTCACTTCGTATGTTATCTCAATCCCTGTGCCTTGAGGTCAAACCCACTCAGACACCAAAACAAACAAACGAACGAAATTTTTCTGCCTTAGTTTTACTAGAAAAATTTCGTGAGCTATTTGCAAATAAAATCTGCGGAATTGATGAGGGGATTGGAAACCCCATGTCTAAAAGGCACAACTCAGGGATTGGAGCCCTAATGTTGGCTAAGGAAAAACGCTCAACTCAAGGATTGGAGCCCTAATGTTAGCTAAGGAATAATGCTCAACTCAGGGATTGGAGCCCTAATGTTGGCTAAGGAAAACTGCTCAACTCAGGGATTGGAGCCCTAATGTTGGCTAAAAAAACTGCTCAACTCAGGGATTGAAGCCATAATATTGGCGAAAGGGGAAAACCGCTAAACTCAGGGATTGGAGCCCTAATGTTGGCTAAGAAAAACCGCTCAACTCAGGGATTGGAGCCCTAATATCGGCTAAGGAAAAACTGCTCAACTCAGGGATTGGAGCCTTAATGTTGGCTAAGGAAAACCGCTCAACTCAGGGATTGGAGCACTAATGTTGGCTAAGAAAAATTGCTCAACTCAGGGATTGGAGCCCTAATATTGGCTAAAGAAAACCGCTCAACTCAGGGATTGGATCCCTAATGTTGGCTAAGGAAAAAAATGCTCAACTCAGGGATTGGAGCCCTAATGTTGGCTAAAGGAAAAAATGCTCAACTCAGGGATTGGAGCCCTAATGTTGGCTAAGGGTAAAACGCTCAACTCAGGGATTGGAGCCCTAATGTTGGCTAAAAGGAAACTGCTCAACTCATGGGTTGGAGCCCTAATGTTGGCTAAGGAAAACCGCTCAACTCAGTGGTTGGAGCCCTAATGTTGGCTAAAGGTAAAACACTCAACTCAAGGATTGAAGCCCTAATGTTGGCTAAAAGTAAAATGCTCAACTCAGGGATTGGAGCCCTAATGTTGGCTAAGGAAAACCGCTCAACTCAGGGGTTGGAGCCCTATTGTTGGCTATGGAAAACCGCTCAACTCAGGGATTGGAGCCCTAGTGTTGGCTAAAAGTAAAACGCTCAACTCAGGGATTGGAGCCCTAATGTTGGCTAAGGAAAACCGCTCAACTCAGGGGTTGGAGCCCTAATGTTGGCTAAGTAAAACCGCTCAACTCAGGGATTGGAGCCCTAATGTTGGCTAAAAGTAAAACGCTCAACTCAGGGATTGGAGCACTAATGTTAGCTAAGGAAAACCGCTCAACTCAGGGATTGGAGCCCTAATGTTGGCTAAAAGTAAAACGCTCAACTCACGGATTGGAGCCCTAATGTTGGCTAAGAAAAACTGCTCAACTCAGGGGTTGGTGTCCTAATGTTGGCTAAGGAAAACCGCTCAACTCAGGGGTTGGAGCCCTAATGTTGGCTAAAAGTAAAACGCTCAACTCAGGGATTGGAGCCCTAATGTTGGCTAAGGAAAACAGCTCAACTCAGGGGTTGGAGCCCTAATGTTGGCTAAGAAAAACCGCTCAACTCAGGGGTTGGAGCCCTAATGTTGGCTAAGGAAAACCGCTCAACTCAGGGGTTGGAGCCCTAATGTTGGCTAAGGAAAAAAAATGCTCAACTCAGGGGTTGGAGCCTTAATGTTGTTTAAGGAAAACTGCTCAACTTAGGGATTGGAGCCCTAATGTTGGCTAAAAGTAAAACGCTCAACTCAGGGATTGAAGCCGTAATGTTGGCTTAGGAAAACCGCTCAACTCAGGGGTTGGAGCCCTAATGTTGGCTAAGGAAAACGCTCAACTCAGAGATTGGAGACCTAATGTTGTCTAAGTAAAATCGATCAACTCGGGGGTTGGAGCCCTAATGTTGGCTAATGGGAAAAATGCTCAACTCAGAGATTGGAGCCCTAATGTTGGCTAATGGGAAAAATACTCAACTCAAAGATTGGAGCCCTAATGTTGGCTTAGGAAGTACCAGGTAGTATTGGGAATTCTAAACTATCCTCTTTTGGGATCTTCTTCTTTTATTATCTCTTTTCTTTGTTTTGATAAAAGCAGGAAAGTCTTGGATGAAACTTCCCTTTTGCATTGATTATTTGCTGCAAAGCTGTTTCAGCACTTGCGCATTTTTCTTTCTTTTGGCCGCACCTGCTTCTTGCACGGTTGTTTTGGATCGTACCTGTTTCAATTTTCCAAACGAAGAACAACTGTTAGTTTGAAACGGTGGTTGGTTTGGTGGCCTTGATCATCTCAATTGCTTGATCTTGGCCTCATTTCCATCGAGAACGTTGCCGTTGATTGGCTTTGAGGGCGACCCCCTTTCCGATCGATAAGGCTCAACTTTCAGGATTTCATGATGATTTTCCCGTGTAAGGCTTTGACCCCTTCATTTAATCCTGCTCTTGAGAACTTTGTCTTTAACTTCCCCTCTTTTCCAATATTTTGGTCAGTTGGGATCGGCTTAACATATCCGCTAAGATTTGGTCCTTTTCTTTTATCTTTTGCGAAGGGAAGCCCTGTAGCAACTAGTCCTGCCACCTTTTCTTTGTAACAGTTTTGGAATTCATAGTTAAACCGAAAGGGATTAAAGGAAAAGCAAACAGAGAGTAGAATAATGAATTTTGAAATAGAAGCGTCCCTTTCGGGGGAAAAGAAGGACTTATCTGGGGTGCATGCTGGCTTCAATCTGACATGACATGCTTCTTGGACTGGATGCCTGATCCGCACCAACATCCAGCTTCTTATGATCCCATTGATCCGTATTTCCGAACCAGGGAATCTTGCCAGGACTTTTAATGATGAGATATCTTCTTTTCGGCCGACAACACCCTTTGTGGGTTTTCGCTAATCGAACTCTCTCATTTCTCTTCTCACCATCGCCCAATAGCGATCTTTGTGAGTTTTCCTAAGCGGACTCTCTCATTTTCAATTTCTCTACTCTCGTCGCCTTATGGTGCCCAAAGGTTTTCACCGATAAGACTCTCTCATTTTATTTCTCTCAATTTAGAATGCATCAGCTTTCAATCAATGATATTTCTCAATTCTCACGCCTTTGGCAATTGATCTGAAGGACTTGTACTCGGTTTTAGGTAAAAAGAATTGTGGAAGAGATTACAACTTTGGAACCATTTGGTGGGCTCATGGTCGAACCATTATAACATCTGCCCCAGTTTCACTTTCGGGAAATTTGGATTTTTGTTTTGGTGTGACTGAACCCCAGAAAGAGGCTGCCTACGTATCCTTTTGGAATCAAGTTGAACGTAGTTCAGGCAACTTTTTTTTTTAATAACACTTTCAGGTTCCAAAAAGGGTAATCAAAGAAGAGTAACCGGCTCAAAGGGCTTACAAAAGGGTTGATAGTGTTTGGGTAGCAGGAATAAAAGCCTTCATCATTTCAAAATGCACAAAGACATCACCGAAGCAAACTCAGACATAGTACCCTTTTACTGCATCCGCATTCACAGCTTCTTCGGGATCATTTCCTTCGATGTCACCCAAGTATAATGCCCCTCTTAGCAGTATTTTTCTAATGATATATGGACCTTTACAGTTAGGAGTGAACTTTCTTTTTGCTTCCTGATGATGAGGAAGAATACGCCTTAACACCAATTGCCCCACTTCAAATTTCCTGGGTCGTACTTTCTTGTTATAGGCGCGGGCCATTCTTTGTTGGTACAACTGTCTGTGACAAACTGCGGCCATCCGTTTTTCATCAATCAAAGTCAACTGTTCCAGTCGAGTTTTAACCCATTCACTATCTTCAACCTCTGCTTCAACAATTGTCCGGAGCGAAGGGATTTCTACCTCTGCCGGTATCACAGCCTCGGTTCCATAAACCAACAAGTACGGGGTTGCTCCTACTGATGTGCGCACTGTAGTGCGATATCCCAGTAAGGCAAAAGGTAACTGTTCATACCACTGTCTAGAACTCTGGATTGTCTTTCTCAAAATCTTCTTGATGTTCTTGTTTGTTGCTTCAACAGCGCCGTTGGTTTTGGGCAGATAAGGAGTGGAGTTCCTATGCGTTATTTTGAACTGTTCGCATACCTCCTCCATCAAACGATTATTTAGGTTTGCAACATTATCTGTGATGATGGTTGCGGGAATACCGAAACGACAGATAAGGTTCGAATGTACAAAATCCACTACAGCTTTCTTAGTGACCGTCTTGAGAGTGATAGCTTCGACCCATTTCGTGAAGTAATCAATAGCAACCAATATGAATCTGTGCCCATTTGAAGCTTTTGGCTCAATCGGACCAATGACATCCATACCCCAGGCGACAAAAGGCGAAGGTGCTGACATAGGATGTAGCTCTGTTGGAGGTGCATGAATTAGATCTCCATGCACCTGACACTGATGACATTTCCGGACGAAGCTGAAGCAGTCTTTCTCCATAGTTATCCAATAATACCCGGCTCGAAGGATTTTCTTTACCAGGACATACCCCTTCATATGAGGTCCACACACTCTTGCGTGCACTTCATGCATGATCCTTACCACTTCCTCGGCGTTAACACATCTTAACAAGTTAAGATTCGGGGTTCTTTTATACAAGACCTCACCGTTCAAAAATAAACCACTCGCATGCCGCCTAATAGTTCTCTTTTGATCTCCAGTAGCATGTTCGGAGTATTCTTGTGTTTTCAAAAACCTCTTAATATCATGGTAGCATGGCTGGATACTCGATCCTGCCTCGACTGCATTACTGTAACCGTGTCTTTCCCTGATTTGGATTTCTAAGGGATTGATGTGGGCATTGCCTGGATAAGGTAACATCGAAGCTAAAGTGGCAAGTGCATCAGCTAGTTCATTGTGACACCACGGGATGTACCTAAACTCTATTGATTTGAATCGTTTGCCGAGATCTTCCACCTGCTGTCGATAAGGAATGAGCTTGACATCTCGGGTTTCCCATTCACCCTAGGCTTGCTGGATAATCAGATCAGAATCCCCCATAATCAACAAATCTTAAACATCTTGATCGATTGCCATATTCATGCCCATGATGCAGGCTTCATATTTAGCCGTATTGTTCGTGCAAAATAAAAGGAGCCTAGCTGTAGACGGATAGTGCTGACCAGTGGGTGAGATCAAGATTGCCCCAACTCCTACACCTTTGGCGTTTACGGCTCCATCAAATAACATTTTCCAAGCATGAGCGTCCTCAGGGACTTCTTCTATTGTGTTTACCTCCTCGTCTGGAAAATAAATACTCAATGGTTGGTATTCCTCATCAACCGGGTTTTCAGCCAAATGATCCGCCAAGGCCTGGGCTTTCATTGTCGTGCGAGTGACATAGACTATGTCGAATTCAGTAAGCAAGATTTGCCACTTTGTCAATCTCCCAGTAGGCATCGGTTTCTGGAATATGTACTTCAAAGGATCCAACCTGGTTATGAGGTACGTAGTATGAGCCTGAAGATAATGTCTCAACTTTTGAGCGGCCCATGTCAAAGCACAGCACGTTCTTTCCAACAAAGTGTATTTGACTTCATAATCGGTGAATTTCTTACTCAAGTAATAGATCACCTGCTATTTCTTTCCAGTTATATCATGCTGCCCAAGGACACAGCCAAAAGAATTTTCTAAGACCGTCAGATACAAGAACAGAGGTCTCTCTGGCTCCGGTTGGACCAAAACTAGAGGATTTGAAAAATATTCTTTGATTTTATCGAAAGCCTCCTGACACTCAGTTGTCCATTTGATTGCTGCATCTTTCCTCAATAGCTTGAATATGGGCTCACATGTGGTAGTCAGTTTAGCAATGAACCGACTGATATAGTTCAACCTGCCCAATAGACTAATCACGTGTTTCTTTGTTCTTGGAGGAGGTAGATCTCGGATAGCCTTTATCTTTGTTGGATCTAACTCGATACCTCTCCCGCTGACTATGAAACCCAGAAGTTTGCCTGACGGGACTCCGAATGCGCATTTAGCCGGATTCAACTTCAAGTCATACTTTCGCAGCCTCTCAAAAAATTTCCTCAAGTCTCGAACATGATCGTCCTGAGTTCTGGACTTGATGATCACGTCGTCTACATACACCTCTATCTCTTGAAGCATCATATCATGAAAAATGGCGGTCATGGCTCTCATATAAGTTGCCCTGTCACGACCCTAACCCGGTCGTGATGGCGCCCTGCACACTACTAGGCAAGCCCGATCATTCATAGCAATTTCCCCCAATTAACCAAACAAATAAAAGCAATACTTATCCAAGTAAAAGTTCGAAATACTGATATAATACGAAAATCTGACAAATACACCGAAACAGCCCAACTAGGACCCGGTGTCA
>MU770870.1:31802-82964 GCA_026770625.1 Nicotiana glauca | reverse complement strand
TGTTGGGGTGGGCTATATGGAGTGTGGGGGTAAGTTTGAGGGCGGGGTGGAGGATGGTT
Organism: Nicotiana glauca; assembly: GCA_026770625.1. Classification (NCBI taxonomy): domain Eukaryota; kingdom Viridiplantae; phylum Streptophyta; class Magnoliopsida; order Solanales; family Solanaceae; genus Nicotiana; species Nicotiana glauca. The sequence continues at coordinate 82,905 of MU770870.1, read as the reverse complement.
ATAGTAAGATAACGGGTTCGGGGCCAAGCTCTCGACTCGATCGTCGCAACGTCTTCTTTCTTCTTCTTCTCGAGCACACCCCCGGTGCCGCTCTAGATAGCTTGAGTGGTTGCTTTGATCGCTGAGTAACTCAGGATCTTGTTGGACTTAAGTCCTTCCTCGATCATGCCGCCCATTTTCACAACCTCNCTTGAGGGCGGGGTGAAGGATGGTTATAGTAAGATTACGGGCTTCGGGGCCAAGCTCTTGACTCGATCGTCGTAGCGTCTTCTTTCTTGTTCTTCCTGAGCATACCCCTGGTGCTGCTCTGGATAGCTTGAGTGGTTGCTTTGATCGCTGAGTAACTCAGGATCTTGTTGGACTTAAGTCCTTCCTAGATCATGCCGCCCATTTTCACAACCTCATTGAAAGACTTGCCAATCGCCATTACCAAGTGACCAAAATAAGTCGGCTCCAATGCTTGCAAAAAGTAATCAACCATCTCTCCCTCTTTCATCGGAGGGTCGACCCTCGCAGCTTGTTCCCTCCAATGGAAACTGTATTCCCTAAAACTCTCTCCGGTTTTTTTCTCCAGTTTTATCAATAACAGACGATCTGTAATGATTTGTAGATTGTACTGGAAGTGGCCGGCGAATGCTTGTGCCAAATCATCCTAGGTGTACCACCTACCAAGGTCCTATCGTGTATACCATTCTAATGCAGACCCGTTCAAACTCTGGCTGAAGTATGCCATCAGTAACTCATCATTTCCACCTGCCCCTCTCATTTTGCTGCAAAATCCTCGCAAATGTGCCACCAGATCACCATGCCCGTCATACAGATCGAACTTAGGCATCTTGAATCCTGCTGGTAGTTAAACATCTGGGAACAAACATAAATCCTTATACGCCACACTGACTTGGCCGCCCAAACCTTGCATATTCCTGAAAGATTGCTCCAGGCTTTTTACTTTTTGAAACATTTCTTCCAGCTCCGGGTTCTTGGTTTACTTTTCAGGTTCTGCGGAGATACCAGGTTGAGGATGGTAAAGGTACAGTTCAGGTGCTTTGAAGGTGGGTTCAGGAGGGTAATATTGATTATCATGCGTTTGGAACAGAGGCTCACTGGAAGACTTGTAGAGTGGGGCTGGTGCAGGTGCCACAAAGAGAGGGTTAATTGGTGGAGGGTATGGAACTGTTTTTGGGATTTGTGGTGTTTGGGAGGTGATTCCCTGATGATGTTGAAAATTTGGGGATAAATTCGAAACAAGCTGTTCCGGAGACTGGGTGGGTATTGGGAGGAAAGTACGGTTAGCAAGATAGGCTGGTGGTGGCTGACCCTTCGTCCAGGCCTGGTACATCTTAGTCATTTGTTGTTTCAACTTATACATCTCATCTTTCATCGCTTGCACGTCTACCTCTTCTACCTCAATGCTTCCTTCTCTATCGGGGCTAGACATGATCACCGGTATTGGTTCCTTTGATCTAGTTTGAATGGTAATGTGCCAGTACGCTTTAGGTAAACTAACTGCTTGGGTTCTCTGGAACAAGCAACAAACTTGTTAGTTTTTTAGAGTTTGACATATATGCAATCGCCCGTTGGGATGCAATGCACCTAGGCAGTTAACCATTTCTATCATGCATTTGCTTCCAGTTGCGTGCTTCATTCCGGTTTTTCACAATTGTGCCCCTTTTTTAACACCCCTCAAACTTTCCCTTATTTTGGTTATTTTCATTTTCCCTCTCTTTTATTTTTCTTCTTTTTAGTGGTGGTCGAATCTTATATGGATTGCCTACGTATCATGTCCCCGCATGAATCAGACCGTACGTAGTTCTGGCCGTTGTAAAAAAATACGTAGCAAAATATTTTTCATAAAACGACTTCTCTTACTACGACACATGGAAGAAGTGTACAAACTTCAAAAAGATAACAAAGCAAACTTGAAAAGGACTGACTGACAGACTTACAAACAAAAATAGTACAGACTCAACACAGAAATCAAGAATACATCAATGACTCGAAGTTCCCCTGCGGCCGCGAGGTATCATTCGGCCTGGCTGCGGGCCTTGGTGCGAGATCCCTTTGAAGATTCTCCATATCTCTCATTATTTGTTTGACGAATGTCATTACTGCCGCAAAAAAGGTGGTAAGGGTCATGTTTTTGCACACTCGGCACTTTGCATTAATGTAATGTGCAATATTTCTGACCCCTTCTCTAATCCTGTTTTTCTCCTGCAGTAGTTGTCCTATCTGTTGATCTTGCGTTTCCAGCACTCGGGAGTTGTGAAAGAGTTGATCTTGGAACTTATGCATTTGTTCCTCAATTCGCGCCATCAGGTCATAGCAGTGTTTCCTATCCGCTCTGAAATCTCTAGCTTGCCTGACTACCTTACCTTCGAGAGTGACTATTCTTTCTCTAAGAATGGTGATGGTCCCCTCGTAGTCTCTCTTTATTTGTTGCATATGAAGTGCCTGTTGCTTTTCCCCCCTTGTCCATCTAGCCCGGATCCTTTTCAGAGTAGTTTCCGATTTCTCCAAGTCCTCTTAACATTTGAGGGCTTTCTTTTCCAAACTGTTTATGAGTTTTTCATCAGCCTGGCTCCTTTCTGACTTTTTTGCAGTTGTCTTCATCTTTTGAATCTGGGCTTGGAATGATTGCTTCTCTTGTACCCAATTAACCCTTTCCTGCTCAAAATCATCCTGTTGTATGTCTATGGCCACTTCCAGTATTCCCTTATCTTCCTGTAAAGTGTCAATACGAGATTGGAACTCTCGTGCCACTTCTCTTTTAGCATTTCTAACTCTGGATGCTATCTGCTTTTCCCAATCAAATGCATTCCTTACAAACCTTTCGGGTCTTTGCTCAAGCATAGCCCGGTTATGAAACCACTCAAGGTATGCAAGGCTTACTTCCCCTCGTTCGCGGTCTGCTACCATTTCATCTATATCAGAAAATCGACCACCAAACCAAACCTTTTGTGCATAAGATTCCTTTGGGGTTCTTCTCCTGTGAGTTCCCATACGAATGGACGCATGTCCTCGGTCGGGGGCCTCTTTTGTTCTCTCCCTAGCTGACGTATGATGCGTAAGGATGCGTATGGTTGGAAACCCATGAGTATGTAGAACGGGTGATATGTCGACATGTCCATGACCTTAGCGGAAGGGGACCAATAATAGTTCTAAGTAAGTTTATCCGCATCCAGTGAACCAAGTAATTCCCGCCAGGCCCTCACTCCATTTGGAAGATTACAACTTGCGGCCCTTCTTGGATGACAACGGATGTAATTCAGCCAGTTTTCATTGAAATTTATCACTATTGGGTGATGATAAAGATGCTCTATGAACAACATCTGCAGCAAAATGTTGCATCCCTCGAAGTAATCTCCACCTTCTTGGCATTGACCGATAATCGAATTCTGATGCACCCGTCACACTCTGGAAAGACCATGGTCCCTAGAAACGAAATCATGAATGCAAAGATTCTCAACTCCCGCCAAGCGTCGTAACTTAGCTGGTTGACGAATTTTGTGGTTGAGAATTTCTCAAATCCCTTCTCGTCCCCAAACCTGTCATAGAAGTATTCTAATGAAACCCAGCCTTCGTTTAAGCAACCCACTGGGATTCAACGAAGGCATAATTTCTTCAAAAGGTTGTTCACACCCACTTTCCTTGGAGCGGCAGTCTTTTTCCTATGAAGGTCTCTCCCTAATCCCGTGAACCCACCTAATTCTTCCAATGTGGGCGTCATTTCACAATTTTTGAACCTGAAGACATTGTTTGTCGGGTCCCAAAAACCCACCAAAACCTCAATCAAATCCCAGTTAGGCTCAATTCTCATGATGTTTGTGAGTAACTTGAGGTGTTTAAAAACATGATTTCGTTCCCAGGTAGCAAAACTAGCCCACCAATTATAGAGACTGCTTGGGGTCTTATCTCGGATCATGAACATAGGAGGTGTTTCGTCCCTTGCCCTTTTCTGGCCACTTCTTTGTGGAGAACTCATGGTGATCCTAGATAAAATAAAAATAAAAAATTTACTCTCCTAAACCATATACAAACTATGACCATTTTTTTCTTTCTTTTTATATGAAGAGAAAATCATCATTGTTTCTTGCCATTTTATAAACATATCCGGTTTCATCAACACGGCCTTTCAGCACTTGAAGAAGATTTAAAGGCTGTGTTTTGCTAACCGAAAAAAGTTTTAAGAAATGACTATAGGTAGATGTTCTTGCAAAACAAAACTCCGACGCCCTTTTGTAGGCGTTTGGCTATTTTACCCAAGAATGGCATTTACCTTCACTCATGACAAAAACAATGACATTTATTTACCCCTAAATTTAATATTTTCAAAATAGTTGAGCCTGATATGGGTTTCCTACGTATCCCACATCCGGTGAGAATCAAACTTACGTAGTTCAGCTAAATAAACCAACTATTTTTGAAAACAAAGCCCTTTTTTTTCGTTTTCCATTTTTCTCAAAAAATTCGGCAGAGTTTCGGTACTATTTGGACATTGGTTTTTTTCTTTTCTTTCAAAACGGGTGATTAACTCTCTTAACCCTCTACACTGCTATATATATATTTATTTACATTTATTTATTTTTTTATTTTTTTTTCAAGTTTTCCCAATATTCAAAAGCCGGTCAGCATGCAAGTACGAAGCAAATAAATGCACAAATAGCAAGTAAGATGCATCAGGATGGTCTTTTTCATTTCAGGTACACCTGTCCTTGACAGATCCAACCTCTGTGTTGAATCTCCAAGGTCAAATGCACATGATGCAAACAAATCGTTCCTACTAGGGATATCCAGTATGAAGTTTGTTCTTCTAGGTTCAAATCTTATTGGAGAAAGTATCTAGATTGGCTTACTCGAGCGGACAACTCGAGCCAAGGAGGGTCAGTGTGCCGGTAGCATTGCTTTCCGGCTTAACTGGTGGTGCTCCCCGCCTAAAACATGTGTGACTAAAATTCTTCACCGGGTGCCAAGCACCTCTGCTATCTCAAAGAAAGCGGGCTATGTCAAGCAAATGCCCAATTTTAATTTCAAGAAGACTCAGAGGGGGTGCGTGAGAAGGCAGTTTATATACACAGTTCAAAAATTATCAAAGCGGTAAAAAGCAACATTTATCCCATTTAAGCCAAAACATCAAATAAAAATCAGATAATAAATAAGCCAAATACAACAATTATACCAAGCTCGAATTTCTAACCCTGAACTAGTGGTTCTGGGTTATTTCCCCAGCAGAGTCGCCAGAGCTGTCACACCTCCTTTTTCCTACTACACCCCCGGAAGGAGTATAATAAAGGGAGATTTTTCCAACTTAAAGTGACAATCGAAACGGGATTTATTATTAAAGATTCAGAGTCGCCACTTGGGAGATTTATGGTGTCCCAAATCACCGGTTCAAATCCCTAATCGAGGAAAAGGATTGACTCTGTATTACAGTCCGCGAACAAAAAATCCGGGTAAGGAATTCTGTTAACCCGGGAGAAGGTGTTAGGCATTCCCGAGTTCCGTGGTTCTAGCACGGTTGCTCAACTGTTATATTCGGCTTAATTATATGATTTTAAACAATTATGAAACTATGTGCAAATTTTAGTTTTAACCGCTTTTATTCATTTGTTAGAGAAAATTACAACGTTATTAAAACACTTCTCGAACCACGTCACATAAATGGACCCGTGGTTTTTGACATATTTTGATATCGTTGAAATTTGGATTTGGGTCACATAAATGTGCACCCGAGTTTAGGAAGGTAGATTATTAAAGTACGCTCCTAAAGCAACTAACGCGTTAGTAACTTTGCGAGGGCCATGAGAATTCGCTAAATGGCACACCTCAAATTCTAAGGTTGCGTTAAAGTTAATTAAATCGAGGGCCACGCAATTGTCATTTTTGTTTGACATGGCTTGCCCCAATCTATTCTACTTAAAGTATTTCCAACTAATTCGCAAGGGCCATTCGTTATGAATTATTTAATTATGGCTTACCTCGATTCATTTTAATTGGACTAAGGAAATGAAAGACCAAATAGTAATCTAAAATACCTTATTAAAATCCTAATGCCTATTTTAGAAAAGGGTCCCTAACTTACTGTATGTAATTATTCATGGATCAACTACCACTTTAATTCAAGAAACCCAAAAGAGCTCCATCTGTAAGAGGATGTGTACGAACCATGAGGCTCTTCGATGGGCATTGGTATTGGGCTTGAAACAGGCCCAAATCGAATCAAAACATCCCAAATCGCATGGGTAAGAGATCAGAAAATCTGAGCCCAAACAAACACCGGTGAAAGGTTTTCAAATTACAGAAAAATGGATTGAACGAACGACTTTAAAATTTGCGGAATTCCAGACTCAAATTGAATGACCACAAAATTGAAGCTATAGTGAATGACTACTGAAACATTCGTTTACCCAGGCTAACAGTTGGACAAATACACGTTAATCAGCTTCATGCTCCCATAATTTCCTAACCCTTTTTAAAAAAATTCAAACTGACATTTAAACATGAAACAACATGGAATACACTTAACCATGAACAATATATATAAAAAGAAACTAAATTACTGATGATTTCCCTACTTTGTGAACAATATGGCTTAATTTTTTAATACTCGAACAAATTGCTATATGAATATCAAGCTTACACATGCTACCAATGGTGAAACCTATCAATTCACCCAACAACTTATACATACAGATACCCAACATCACAAATTCGATTTATAACACTGAAAATTGAACTAAACAACCAAATCCAAATATCATAATCCCCACAGTCCACCATGCATGATTATCATCACAGCAATCTATACCCAGAATAACAAGAGAAGGAATCAATGACCAGCTAAGCTATGTAATTTTAAGACTAAGAAACAGAAAAATGCAGGAAAAAAAGTAGACTAAACAATTGTATTAGCACAGTCTTCATTTAAATGAACCATTCTTCACATTTAACCATTCTCATATATTGGGAGATGAAATGAGTACCTGAAAATGGGAAAAGACAGGAAATGGAGAGTTAACAGGTGCAGTAATAGAGATCAGCAACAATAACAGCAACAAGCACAGCCCAAACTTTGTAAATGAACTCAGTAATCCCAATGGGACAGTAGTTCTATTTGCAGGATTCCAACCAGTATTTTCAGAAGAAAAAAAATACCACTATTTCAAAGAAAAATCTCAAATGAATCCCACAACTACTTCAGCTCAACTCAGACAAAAGAATCAATGGAGCAGTATCTCCTTTCTCAATATACTCTTTTCTGGATTCCAAATGACTCTTTTCTTAGTTTGATCTGCATATGTCTTAGGGTTTTTAAGAATATCACTCTCAAACTCTCTCTTAAGTTTTTCTCTGTTTCTGAATGTCTATCTCTTAAGCTCTAACTATCTGAATCTATTCAAAGACCAATGTTGAACCATTTTTTATTCAAAGTTTTCACTTTTCGGCCTGTTTATTCCTTCCCCATGTGCATCCTCTACCTTTTATTATTGATCCCATGTTCTTTCTGATCCTCAGCTCTTAAAGATGTCAGTTATACTTCCCTTTTCAATTTTTTAATTAAACCCATGTTATTCTCTGATTTCCCCACCTCTAAAGGTATTTAACATGTTACTCCCACTCGTTAGTTTAATAGTGTATTATCCCTTTACCATTATTAAAACCTCCTAAAATGAGCTATTAAGTAACTCACATCTTTTGGGGCAAAAATAACAAACACACAGAAACTACAGAAAGAATTTCAAATCCTAAAAATCAAACAATTTCAGTGTTCTTTTTTTCAAAACAAAACAAACAACATTCAACTGGTTTGAGAATCTAAAATCGTCTACAAGATTGATACATACAAACATGGAATGCACTAGTTCTATTAACTTAAAATGGATTAATTCAAATTGACTAACCAAACAGTTAACACTTCTATATAAAACCTAATGCCAATTTGAACTAAACTATTTCAAGAAAAGAAAGAAGAAAAAAAGAAGAGGAATGAGAAGAAGAAAAATAAAAATGACTAAATTAAATGAAAATTAGAGGAAACTTGCCTGTCAAAATAACTCGGACTATAGACTCGAATCTTTTAGTTTGACCTCCAAAGTATCCCCTATTTTTGGGCTGAGATAGACTTTAACCATGTCTTCTCAACTGAAAACACATGAGTAAACTCACTCTCAAACTCAAAATCGTGAAGCCTAGCCAAACTGACTTTCATTGCTCGATCTGAAATTCGAGAAGTTCTAAGATAATTTGAAGGAAACTGATTCGGGATTTGGTATAAGGAAGGTGGGGAGGTCCTTGGGTGTTAATTTCAGGGTGGTTGGATGATTGCGGCTGCTAGGGTTCGTTTTCTTCGACTTAAGATTCGACGAACCCTGGTGTTTTAGGGCGGCGGTCTCTAGGGTTTGGGCGTTTGAGAGACGAGGATGACTGATGGGGGGCTGGGGTATGTTAGGGATTTATATATTGGAGGGGTTTGAATCCAGGTTGTTCGATAAATCGAGATCAACGGCTTGGATCATCTGACTAAATGAAACTACGTCGTTTAGATACCTCTAAGACCGGATCGGTCTCTGATGTAAACGGGTCGGAGCCGGATACGGGAGAGGATGAAGCTTTGGGATCGTCCAATCATATAAGATCAACGGTCCTGATCAAGTATTATCAAACGACGTCGTTTGGGGTTTAGGCTGAGACGGACCAGTTTGGGGTTTGGTTTGGGCTTGACTGTGTATTTCGTTTTGGGCTTTGTAAATTTAAATAAAATTGGCCCAACTGATTTCCTTCCTCTTTTATACTTTTTCCAATTTTCTTTCTCTTATTAATTAAAATCAAAAATCCTTATCTAAATTAACTAAAATGTTAAGTATCTATGAATAATAATTATTATCAATAATTAAATACCAAATCAAAAGAAAAATCTCAAAATTTAACATTAAACGCTAAAAATGCGAACTACGCTGTTTTTTGAGAACCTTTTCATTCTTGCAAAATAAACACTTGTTTAATTAATCTTAATTGCAAAGTTAAATCCTAAATGCAAATGACACTTATTTTTTGTATTTCTCCATTAATTTAAACCAAATAAATATGCGCATGCGAATGCAAACAATGTCAGAAAATACCACAAAAATTTCACAAAATTGCACATTACGAAAAATCATTTTATTTTGAATTCTTTGGGAGTGATTCGTGTGAGGAAAAAACCATGTGCTCACAAGTACCAAGACAAGACAAATCTCAGTCAAACAGGGCCAGTGCGACCGTACACCATTCTGTGCGGTCCACACAAGTGAAGTTCAGAGAGGGTGCATTTTTAGGCCAAAAGACAATGCGGCCGCAAAGGATTTTGTACGGTCCGCATTGGATTCAGAGAGCTGATTATTCAAGCTGAAAGCCTTAGTGCGGCCGCACTCGATTTTGTGCGGTAAGCACTAGCCCCGCAAGGGTATTTTTGTCCAGAATTTTTAGCCTAGTATAAATAGATTCTTTCCCCATTTTTAGGTCATCAGTTAGATTCTACAGTTGAGTTGCGCTCGTGAATAGGATTTTCTTTCCTTTTGGAGTAATTTTACAATAGTTTTACCATTGAATCTTCAAGTTTTAATTAGTAATTTAATTTTATGGGTTTATCTTCATCTATTTCTTTATTTTCATCGACAATTATCAGTAGCTAGACCGATTTGCTAGGGTTGCGGCTCAACCCTAATGTGGGTAACTGATAGGTCTTGCGTTTTGATGCTTGATTGTCTATGGGTGTTTGATTTTTGGGCTAATTTAGGGTTTTAATTGTGAATTAGTAGTTGCAAACACTAGTTTATGCCTAGTAAACTTTGGCTCTTCTTGAGAAAGAGATCCTAAGTCCATGAAATTAGTACAACAAGGAATTGGGGAGTACTCAAGAGATTGAAAGCCTCAATTAAAGGGTTAAACCTAGAGATAGTAATACCCGACTTAAACCTTGATTGCTTGTGCAAGTTTGCATACCTAATTGGTCTTGAGAAAGTCAATTCGGGAAAAATCACTCAAACTACCGAGAGGTTTAGAGTGAGTAGAATCGTTCAATGGTTATATCATACTCCCCGAATGTGACATCTAGGTTTAGACTCAAGAATCCGTCAATTGACCACCTAGGCGAATGTCACTACCCTAATGCCTTTTATCCAATTGAACAACTTGCAATAGTTTAACCTTAGCCTTATTTAGCTTAATTTAGCATTGTAGTATTAGAAAATTAGAAGTAAAAATCAAAACCAACAATGTGTAGAAGTGCAATTAGGAGAAAATACACAACTCTCATTTAGATAGACACTCAACTCCAATTTCTAGCTCCCTGTGGAAATCGATCCCGATCTTAATCAGGTAAAAGCTGCTTCGACCTCTCTCGCTACTCAACAGTAGTGCAGGGTTGACCTCGATCACTTTTTGGCATCATTTCCGAGGAGCTAACGGTTTTGGCTATCTATCTAAATAAATTTTGTGCATTGTTCTTCTTTCCTTATTTGTTACTAATTTGTGTGTGTCACAAAATCAGATACAAAATGGCAGCAAATGCTAATGTCCCTCTTGGAAATGTGATTGTGGGCGAGGAGGTAGATGATGTCGGAGATGATGAGGTGCCTCTTATACCTCAAGGACAACGTAGAGGCCGCCAGTCCAATGTTAATGAAAATATTCCAAACCCTCCTCCGCCACCTCCAAGAGTGACTCCTCGAGTGCTCCCAAACCAAGGCTATGCAAGTGCAATTGTCCCACACCGGATCCGGGCAGGTAATTTCCAAATTATTAATGTGATGCTGACATTGCTGGAGTAGCATGAGTATTTCACGGGTGCTGCCAATCAAAATTCTTACAAACATCACAAGGGGTTCGTGGATACCTGTTGGGTGAGCAAGCAAACTAATGTGTCCGAGGATACACTTCGTTTGAGACTCTTCCCATTTTCACTTAGAGGAAAGGCGTTGGATTGGCTTGAGTGACTTCCCAACCATTACATCACTACTTGGGATGAGTTGGCGAACAAGTTCATTGCAAAGTTCTTCTCACCAGGGCATATGGCAGCATTACGGGATGAGATCTTAGCTTTCAAGACGGAGCCCACTGAATCATTGCATGAGATTTAGGAGAGATATAGAACCATGGTGAAGGAATGCCCCAACAATGATATGATGGAAAATATGTTGCAACAAACTTTCTACCGGGGAATCAACACAACAAATAAATGCATAGTGAACTAACTTGCTGGGGGTAATTTCATGAAGCTGACTTATAATGAAGCTTGTGCCATTCTTGACGAGATGGCTGACACGTCCTCCGCTTCGCAAAGTAGAGCCAATGTGCCCCAGGTTGACCCCACAGTCACTCATTTGCACAAAGAATTATATGATCATAGGCAGGCGATAGCTGAGTTAACAACAACTATGAACCAACTAGCAAAGGCACAGTTTCAACAAGTTAAAAATCCTCGCCAAGTGAATGCCATGGAGGGTGTCAACATGCTAGTGAACAAAAGAAGACAAAGAGGTCAACAGAACCAAGGGAGTTCGGATCAATTTGACAATGATTGTGGTGGATTCCAAGATGATGGTTATGATGGGTAGAATGAAGAGGTACAATATGTGAATAATTATCAAGGCCAAAGAGGCAATTCTTCCAACCAACAGCAAAAATAGAGATCCCATAGAAATTGGGGTAATCAACAACAACGCAACAACAAGGGAACAACAATAGGGGAAACAATAATCAAAATTCGAATTGGGGCAATCAAAACAACAATAGGAGAAATCAAGGAAACTGGGGCAACAACAACAACCAGGGTGGATGGAACAATAACAAGGGGAATCATGGGAAAGGCTTTCAAAGACCCTTAATGTACCAACAACCGAGCAATCTACCACATTTTCCATCCCAGGGTCCTAGTTCTTCCAACAATGAAATAGGGAGAATTGAAATGATGTTTGAATAGATGATGAAAATGAATGCTGACTCCGATGCGCAATTGGCTTCTCACAACACTTCAATCAGGAATTGGAGGTTCAGCTAGGCCAAATGTCACAGTCTTTGAATACTCTCCCTAAGGGGGCTCTACTGAGTGATACGGTGGTTAACCCAAAGGGTGGGAACAATCATATTATGGCAGTAACTACTAGGAGTGGAAAAGGCGGTGATATGAATGCCTCCAAACAAAAGCAAGTTGTGGGTGATGAACTTGAGTTGCAAGAAGATGAAGTCCCTTTGGTGGTTGAGAATGTGGTTGATGAAAATGTGAATGAAGAAGTGAGGATTGATATTCAAGATACCAAGATGGAAACATAAAATGACGTGAACCTGTCTAAGGAACATATAATAGACTTGCCGGAGCCGAATATGCCAAAATCCAAGGCACCCTTGCCTAGGCCACCTCCACCTTATCCTTAGAGGCTAGCCAAGCAAAAAAATGAGAATCAGTTCAAAAAGTTCATTGACATGATGAAGAGCTTATATATCAATGTGCCTTTGGTGGAAGCTTTGGAGGAAATGCCTGGCTATGCTAAATTCATGAAAGCTTTGGTGATAAAGAAAAGATCCATAGACTATGAAAATATCAAGATGATCCACCAAGTTAGTGCTACAGTATATTTAATGGCTCCGAAGTTGGAGGATCCCGGTGCTTTCACTATCCCTTGCACTATTAGAAGTGCAGACTTTGCTAAATCTCTATGTGATTTAGGGGCAAGTTTCAACTTGATGCCCGACTCAGTTTTCAAGACTTTGGGTATTGGTCCACAGAGGCCGACTTCCATGAGATTGCAAATGGCGGATAGATCAATGAAGCGACCATTGGGTATTGTTGATGATGTGTTTGTCCGGGTGGACAAATTTATCTTGCCAGTTGATTTTGTGATCTTGGATTGTGAGGTAGATTATGAAGTTCCGATCATATTGGGGAGACTTTTCCTTGCTACGGGGAAGGCTCTAGTTGATGTGGAAGCAGGGAACTCACTTTTCGGGTGGGTGATGAGAAGGTGGTCTTTCATATGTGCAAGTTAATGAAGCATCCCAATTGTACCGAAGTGTGCTCATTTGTGGATCTTGTCATGATTGTGATAATTGATGATACTAGTGCAATGATCAGTGTAGAAGACCCTATGTGCGCCGTATTGTTGAATCTTGATGTCAATGATGATGAGGTCCAAGTTGAGTGCGTGAATTCTTTACATGTAATGGGCTCTTATTCTTATGAGCCTAGGAAACTCTCTTTGGATCTTGCAAATAGAAAGACTCCAACAAAGCCTTTAATTGAGGAACCTCCATTGTTGGATTTGAAGCCATTGCCTCCACACCTCAGGTATGAATTCTTAGGCCCTAGTTCAACTTTACCAGTTATTCTTTCCTCTTGTCTTACTAACATGCAGGTAGATTCCACATTGGCGGTGCTAAAAAAGCAGAAAAAGACAAATGGATGAACTTTAGCTTATATTCGGGGAATAATCCCCGCATTTTGTATGCACAAGATTATTCTTGAAGATGATGCAAAACCCTCCTTGGAACATCAAATGAGGTTAAACGGGGCAATGAAAGAAGTTGTGAAAAGGAGGTAATTAAGTGGTTAGATGCCGGGGTTGTGTACCCTATTTCTAACAGCTTGTAGACTTCGCCGGTGCAGTGTGTGCCGAAGAAGGGTGGTATGACCGTGGTGACAAATGATAATAATGAACTAATTCCTACCCGGACAGTTACCGGATGGAGGGTGTGCATGGACTACCGCAAACTGAAGAAGGTGACCCGCAAGGATCACTTCCCATTGCGTTTCCTTGACCAGATGCTTGATCGTCTTGTTGAGCATGCCTTTTATTATTTCTTGGATGGATATTCTGGGTACAACCAAATCTTGATTGCTCCGGAGGATCAGGAGAAGACCATATTTACTTGTCCATATGGCACCTTTGCGTTTTCTCGGATGCCTTTTGGGTTGTGAAATGCACCGACGACATTCCAACGGTGTATGATGGCCATTTTCACCAATATGGTGGAAGATATTTTGGAGGTGTTCATGGACGACTTTAGTATGGTAGGTGATTCATTTGATGAATGCTTGAAAAATCTAGATAGAGTGTTGGCACGTTTTAAAGATACCAATCTTGTGCTCAATTGGGAAATATGCCACTTCATGGTTGAGGAGGGCATAGTGTCGGGTCATAAAATTTCAAAGCATGGCATAGAAGTTGATAAGGCCAAAATAGAGGTGATTTCAAGGCTTCCTCCCCCCGCTTCTGTCAAGGGGGTTAGGAGTTTTCTTGGGCACGCGGTGTTCTACCGGAGATTTATAAAGGATTTTTCGAAGGTAGTGAATCCTTTGTGCAAGCTACTAGAAAAAGATGCCAAATTCGTGTTTGATGAGGGATGTGTGCAGGACTTTGAACTTCTCAAGCATAAGTTGACCACCACCCCTATCATTATCGCACCCAATTGGAGCCTGCCTTTCAAGCTTATGTGCGACGCGAGTGATGTTGTGGTTGGGGAAATTTTGGGTCAAAAAGTTAATAAAATGTTTCATCCGGTATACTACACGAGCAATACAATGAATGAGGCTCAAAGGAACTACACGGTGACTGAGAAAGAGTTGTTGGCTATTGTGTTCGCAATAGAAAAATTTTGGTCGTATCTCATGGGAGCCAAGGTCATAGTGCACACCGATCATGCAGCCCTTAGTTACTTGATGACAAAGAAAGAGTCCAAAGATAGGCTAATAAAATGGGTCTTGTTACTTCAAGAGTTTGATTTAGAAATTGTGGATCGAAAAGGTAGTGAAAACCAAGTGGCAGACCACTTGTCCCGCTTGGAGGAGGAAGGAAGGTCGTGTGATGGCCTAGAGATCAATGATGCATTTCCTGATGAGTAGCTACTTTCTGTGTCAATGAGTGATATGCCATGGTTTGCGGATGTTGCTAATTACCTTATGACTGGCATTATCCCGTGTGAGCTCTCTTTTAACCAAAGGAAGAAGCTCTAACGAGATAGTTTGGATTTATATTGGGATGAGCCGTACTTGTTCAAGATTTGCACGGATGGTGTGATCTGAAGGTGTGTACCGGAGGAGGAGCAATGGAGTATCTTAGAGGCTTGTCATTCCTCTCCCTATGGTGGCTATCATGGCGGGGCAAGGACAGCTTCGAAGGTTCTAAGTTGTGGTTTTTATTGGCCAACCTTGTATAAAGATGCAAGTAATCTTGTGAAGAGGTGTGACGAATGTCAAGGAGCGGGTGGAATTTCGAAGAAAGATGAGATGCCTGTCAATACCATTCTTGAGGTTGATTTTTTTGATGTATGGGGCATTGATTTCATGGGCCCATTTGTAAGCTCGTGCGGGAATACCTACATTCTAGTGGTGGTTGACTATGTTTCAAAATGGGTCGAGGTCTTAGCTTTGCCCAACAATGAAGCTAGGAGTGTGGTTGTGTTTCTCAAAAAGAGTTTTTTACAAGGTTTGGCACTCCTCGTGCAATCATAAGTGATGGGGGTTAACATTTTTGCAATAGAGCTTTTGATACCTTGCTTGCAAAGTACAGTGTCAACCACAAAATGCATACTCATTATCATCCTCAGGCGAGTGGCTAAATTGAAGTCTCAAACAGGGAAATCAAGAGTATTCTGTCTAAAACGGTCAATGCAAATAGGACCGGTTGGTCTAAGAAGTTGGATGATGCTCTATGGCTTATAGGACTGCTTACAAGACTCTGATTGGTATGTCTCCATATCGGTTGGTGTTTGGGAAAGCTTGCCATTTACCGGTTGAGTTAGAGCACAAGGCCATGTGGGTTTGGGGAAATTGACCCTTGAATGGGATGTAGCTGCAAATCTTTGGGTGGAGCAGCTTAATGAACTTGATGAATTCCGATTCCATGCCTACTCCAGTTCGTCCTTGTATAAGGATAAGATAAAGTACCTTCACGATAAATATGCTTGTGTCAAGGAGTTCAAAGTGGGGGATTCGGTTCTCTTGTTCAACTCTTGGTTACGGTTGTTTCCGAGAAAGCTTAAGTCAAAATAGAGTGGACTATTTTATGTGGTGTTTGCAACATGAGATAATCCCAGTCAAAAGGTAATTAGCAACATCCAAAAACCATGGCATATCACTCATTAACACAGACATTTGTTGCTCATCGGGAAATGCATCATTGATCTCTAGGCCATCACATAGCCTTCCTTCCTCCTCCAAGCGAGACAAGTGGTCCGCCACTTGGTTTTCACTACCTTTCCAGTCCATAATTTCTAAATCAAACTCTTGAAGTAACAAGACCCATCAGCCTAGCTTTGGAGTCTTTCTTTGTCATCAAGTACCTAAGGGCCGCATGATCGGTGTACACTATGACCTTAGCTCCCATGAGATACGTCCGAAACTTTTCCATTGCGAACACAATAGCCAACAACTCTTTCTCAGTCATTGTTTAGTTCCTTTGAGCCCCATCCATTGTCTTGCTCTCATAGTACACCAGATGAAATATTTTGTTAACGTTTTGACCCAAAGCTGCCCCAACCGTAACGTCACTCGCGTCGCACATGATCTCGAAAGGCAAGCTCCAATTGGGTGTGGTAATTACAGAGGCGGTGGTAAGCTTATGATTGAGAAGTTCAAAGGACTGCATACATCCCTCATCAAACATTAATTTGGCATCCTTTTCTAGTAGCTTGCACAAAGGATTCATTATCTTCAAAAAATCCTTTATAAATCTCCGGTAGAACCCCACGTGCCCAAGAAAACTCCTAACCCCCTTGACAGAAGTGGGAAGAGGGAGCCTTGAAATCACCTATATTTTGGCCTTATCAACTTCTATGCCATGCTTTGAAAGTTTATGACCCAACACTATGCCCTCCTCACCCATAAAGTGGCATTTTTCCCAATTGAGCACAAGATTGGTGTCTTCACAATAGGCCAATACTCTATCTAGATTTTTCAAGCATTCATCAAATGAATCACCCACCATACTAAAGTCGTCCATGAACACATCCAAAATATCTTCCACCATATTGGTGAAACTGGCCATCATACACCGTTGGAATGTCGCCGGTGCATTGCACAACCCAAAAGGCATCCGAGAAAAAGCAAAAGTGCCATATGGACAAGTAAATATAGTCTTCTCTTGATCCTCCGAAGAAATCAAGATTTGGTTGTACCCAGAATATCCATCCAAGAAATAATAGAAGGCACGCCCAGCAAGACGATCAAGCATCTGGTCAAGGAAAGGCAATGGGAAGTGATCCTTGCGGGTCACCTTGTTCAGCTTGCGGTAGTCCATGCACACCCTCTATCCGGTAACTGTCCAGGTAGGAATTAGTTCATTATTATCATTGGTCACCACAGTCATACCACCCTTCTTCGGCACACACTACACTAGCTAAATCCACGAGCTGTCTAAGATAGGTTACACAACCTCGGCATCTAACCACTTGATTACCTCTCTTTTTTCACAACTTCTTGTATTGCCTCGTTCAACCTCCTTTGATGTTCCAAGGAGGGTTTTGCATCATCTTCAAGAATAATCTTGTGCATATAGAATGCGGGGCTTATTCCCCGAATATCAGCTAAAGTCCATTCAATTGCCTTCTTTCATTTTTTGAGCACCGCCAATGTGGCATCTACCTGCATTTTTAGTAAGCAAAGATGAAAGAATAAGAGCCCATTTGAATTGGCTTAAAAAAATGGCTTTTAAGCGTAAGTTCTTAAAAGTACATTTTAGGTGCTGGAGTTCTTTTTATAAATAAGCAATTAAGTGTTTGGATAAAAGTGTTGA
Organism: Nicotiana glauca; assembly: GCA_026770625.1. Taxonomy (NCBI): domain Eukaryota; kingdom Viridiplantae; phylum Streptophyta; class Magnoliopsida; order Solanales; family Solanaceae; genus Nicotiana; species Nicotiana glauca. Next base: position 65,143 of record MU770870.1, on the reverse strand, counting down.
GGCTGGAAAAACGCTATTGAAGTGTTTGGTAAACAAGCTTATAAGCACATTTTCTGTTAAAATGACTTGAATGCCCATTCGAGCAGTTAACAAAAACAAGATTTTTAATTTTATATTGATTTAAATTTAGTTAACTTATGTGTCTACTCAATTTAGTAAATATAAATTATTCATCGAAATAACATATAGGAATAATTAACACTTTGATTGAATTTTGTATGTAAAAAGTTATCATAAAAAATAAGAGCCTAAAAGATTTCTTGGCATTATACAGATTTCTTACTAAAAAGCATCTCTCTTTCATAATCAAGATGGAAACAAAATGAATTGGCGAAGTGTCTTCATAGAAATCATAATCGACGACTCGATGCAAAGAAACTAGATAATAATTTACAAGATAGAAATATGATAACATGATCTAGGTTAAACGGAGACACATTATAAAAGTCTTCAAAAGGCAGAAGAAATCATAAGCAAAATCATAAGAAATCGTAGTGATGAAATATAAGAAGAAATATAAAGATGGCAGATATGGATTGAAGGTGGAGGAAAGAAGAAACCAACAGATATATATATATATATAAAGTATAAGGGACAAAAGAATAAATTACTTGGTCAAACAAAAAAAAATTGTTAAGCTAAAAAGCAATAAGTTAGGATTGCCAACTTATTGCTTTTGGCTTATTTTGACTTAAAAGTCAAGTGCTTTTAAGCACTTTTGGTGTTTGCCAAACACCAAATCAAGCTAAAAAGTACTTTTAAGCTGGTTTGACCAACTTTTAAGCCAATACAAACACCCTCTAACTGGTAAAGTTGAACTAGGGCCTAAGAATTCATACATGAGGTGTGGAGGCAATGGCTTCAAATCCAACACCGGAGGTTCCTCAATTGAAGGCTTTGTTGGAGGAGTCTTTCTATTTTCAACATCCAAATAGAGTTTCCTAGGCTCATAAGAATAAGAGCTCATTCTATGTAAAGAATTCACGCACTCCACTCGGCCCTCATCATCATTGACATCAAGATTCAAGAATACGGCCTCCAGAGGGTCTTCCACATTGATCATTGCACTAGTATCATCAATTATCACATCCGTGAGAAGATCCACAAATGAGCACACTTCGGTACAATTGGGTTGCGTCATTGACTTGAACACATGAAAGACCACCTTCTCATCACCCCCCCGAAAAGTGATTTTCCCTGCTTCCACATCAACTAGAGCCTTTCCCGTAGCAAGGAAAGGTCTCCCCAATATGATCGGAACTTCGTAATCTACCTCACAATCCAAGATAACAAAGTCAGTTGGCAAGATAAATTTGTCCACCCGGTCAAGCATATCATCAACAATACCCAATGGTCGCTTCATTGATCTATCCGCCATTTGCAATCTCATGGAAGTCGGCCTCGGTGGACCAATACCCAAAGTCTTGAAAACTGAGTAGGGCATCAAATTGATACTTACCCCTAAATCACATAGAGATTTAGCAAAGTCTGCACTTCCAATAGTGCAAGGGATAATGAAAGCACCGGATCCTCCAACTTTGAAGACATTAAATGTACTGTAGCACTAACTTGGTGGGTCATGTTTATAGTTTCGCAGTCCATGGATCTTTTCTTTGTCACCAAATATTTCATGAATTTAGCATAGCTAGGCATTTGATCCAAAGCTTCCACCAAAGGCACATTTATGGATAAGCTCTTCATCATGTCAATGAACTTTTTGAACTGATTCTCATTTTTTTGCTTGGCTAGCCTCTGAGGATAAGGTGGAGGTGGTCTAGGCAAGGGTGCCTTGGCTTTTGGCACAACCGGCTCCGACAAGTCTATTACGTGTTCCCTAGATGGGGTCACATCATTTTTGTTTCCTCCTCGGTATCTTGAATATCAATCCTCACTTCTTCATTCACATTTTCATCAACCACATTCTCAGCCACCAAAGGAACTTCATCTTCTTGCAACTCAAGTTCATCACCCAAAACTTGCTTTTGTTTGGAGGCATTCACATCACCGCCTCATCCACTTCTAGTAGTTACCGCCATAACATGATTGTTCCCACCCTTTGGATTAACCATTGTATCACTCAGTAGAGCCCTCTTAAGGCGAGTATTCAAAGACTGTGAGATTTGGCCTAGTTCAACCTACAAACTCCTGATTGAAGTGTTGTGAGAAGCCTATTATGCATCAGAGTCAGCATTCTTTTTCATCATCTGTTCAAACATCATTTCAATTCTCCCCATTTCATTGTTGGTTATTGTTGTTGCCCCAGTTTCGTTAATTGTTCCAATTGTTGTTTTGATTGCCCCAATTTGGATTTTGATTATTGTTTCCCCAATTGTTGTTCCCTTACTGTTGATTATTCCAATTGTTATTGGCTTGTTGTTGATTACCCCCAATTGCCTTGGGATCTCCATTATTGCTGTTGGTTGGAAGAATTGCCTCTTTGGCCTTGATAATTATTCACATATTGTATGTCACACCTCTTTTTTACCTACACCTCGCAAGGGATATAATAAATGGGAGTTTTTTCCAATTAAAGGACAATCGAAATGGGATTCATTTTTTTTTTTATTCAGAGTCGCCACTTGGGAGATTTATGGTGTCCCAAGTCACCGGTTGAATCACGAATCGAGGAAAAGAATGACTATGTATTACAGTCCGCGAACTAGAAATCCGGGTAAGGAATTCTGTTAACCCAGGAGAAGGTGTTAGGCATTCCTGAGTTCCGTGGTTCTAGCACGGTCGCTCAACTGTCATATTCGGCTTGATTATCTGATTTTAGAACATTTTGAATCTATGTGCAAATTTTAGCTTTTAACCGCTTTTATTCGACTTTTAAAGAATGTTGAATGTCGTTTAAAATATGTCTTTGGATCGTGTCACATGAAATGGACCCGCAATCCAGAAAACATCTTATTCAACGTTTTGGGGATTTGGATTTGGGTCACATGAAATGTACACCCGAGTTTAAGAAGGTAAAATTATTAAATAACGCGCCTAAAAGCAACTAACGCGTTGTTAACTTTGTGAGGGCCATGAAAATTAGCTAAATGGTACACCTCAAGTTCTAAATATTTTAAAGACATAATCAGAGAGGGCCGCGCAATTTGTCAATTTTGTTCGGCGCGGCGCACCTTAATTTATTTTAAAAGGACGTCCTGAAGATGAACTACTATTAGCTATTAGGATTCGTCTCTATTCCAAAAACTTAACCCGTTAACATTATGAATTAACTAACATCACGGTATTCAATGAAATTTGGGTCCCAAGCTCAAATCCAAACTCGAACAAGGACGATCTCAATCGCTGAAGAAACTCTTAGTTTGAGTCCATTACTTAACTTGAAAAAGCCCAAAGCATACCATTTAATTATTAACAAAACAATTACTATTTTATTCCTGGGCCCAAAGAGAGTCCAGTCCACATGAGGTGCACGTATGAGCTAAAGGCTTCCAAAAGCTGAAGACGGACATGTCTTAACATGCCGAACCAGAGTCGAGATTGGACTTGATGCAGGCCCAAATCGAGCAAGGCCTTTCCAGGTCGTGAGAGGCGGAGATATGAGGATCGAAACTAGGCAACCACTGGAAGAAAGTTTCAAATTAAAAATGCATGAACAGCTGAACTAAAAAAAATCTGCAGATTTCCAAACTCGACTTGAAACATCCATTCTAACATTTCAAACTTTTAAACCTAAATTAACATGTAAACATGAAGCAACCCCTGAAGACATGTGAAGGAAATCAGTATTACCAGAAACTAAACTCTAGACGAGTTCCTCGCCTAACAAAACAACGGACAGCATGATTATTATAGCTTGATCAAACTACCAGATAACTACCAGGTTCACACATACTGATTCAATGATAGTACCTGGTAATTCCTTCAGCTAATATGAATTAAAAGCTAAGATATATCACTGGAATTACCAGAGACACAGTTCTTCAACGACCTTAAGTACTTCACCACTTGGGGAAATCAGGGAGGGAAAATGAACTAAGAGCTAACATATGAATCCCTTCAAGTTCTAGTTACAAACCAGCTATATAATTAATTTAAACAAAGGGCTACAGTAAGTCACACAAGCAAGATCATACAACAAACTAAAAAAAACTCTCATGCTTCAACATCTTCATATCAGTTCAATTTTTTCCGGTTTTTCATTTCTCAACCAACATGGTTACAAGGATTGTACCTGGAGATTAAAACAAGGTAGAGAAATGAAGAATCAGCAGTAGGATCAGTAGTAAAATCAGTAGCAAGAACAGGAACCAGCAATGCAATCAGCCCAGATTCAATTTCAAACCAAAGAAATGAAGTGTAGTAGTCCAAACCAACTCAGATGAATCAAAAGAAGTTTAAGAAACTGAAAATGAGTCAAAATTATTGAAAATTAATGAAACAGTAGATTCTTCCTTTAATTCTCCACCTTAGCCTTATTTCAGTATTTCCAGCTGTTTAAGTCTCTCTCCAATTCTCTAACTTTTAAGAATGTTTCTTGTGTGCCAATCTCTCTCAATTTTTCAAATTGTTTTTCTCTCTATTTCTCCAGCTCTCAGAATACTTCAAAACATGTGTCTATGAGTGTCTAGCAGAGTGTCTCCGCCTCCTGAATCAGAATGTGTGTGTGTGTATTTAAAGACTAGAACTAATCCCTTTTCCAGCTCTTCAGAGCACTTAACCAATTAAGAAAATAAATCCCCATGCTATATGTGATTTTTTCACTTCTAAAGACACCAAAACAGAGTGTCAGTTCCACTATTGATCCCCTTTCCCATTATTTAATTCAACTGGTATGGGCAGCCTATATTTTAATACAGGCATGCCCTAACAACCAGTGTTGGCATACCACTTAAACTGAACAATTTTTAGGTTTTAATTCCCAAACTACCCCCTGAAATCCCATGTTATCTAATATCCCCTTAAAGTTCTAGGTGTTTACAAATTAAGGTACACAATCCTTCTATCAAACCACAGACAAACAAAATCAAGGGGTCAATTTCAACACCTAAACAACTTTACTATGAACTGAAATTAGAAATTAATCAAAAAATTGAACAACCGAAATTAGCATTTACGAAGAAAGAAACACAAAAAATGCCCTATTTCAAACTTTGAATTAATTACACAGCCATCTAACAGGGAATCAAACGATACTAACATACTGATTTCAATTACATAGGTTAACTGATTATGGAAATTTAATGATTCGGATGGCAAATGCAGACATTAATGATTAACTACCAGAAACTAATTAGCGAACCTAAGATCAAATAAAACAAAAACAAATAGGAACAAATAGGTTGAGCAGAAGGACTGAAATTGACCAAAAAAGAAAAAGAGAAAAAGGGTGATGAACATCAGAATAAAATTTAAACAAATAAACAAAGAAACAGGAATGAAACATACCAACTAAGCTGGAATTCAAACTGGTACCTTGACCCTCTAACTCTTTTGAATTTGAAGCCGGAATAGGCCTTAATCGAGTGTTCTCAAACGAGAACACACAACTAAAGTCCATCACGGCCTCAAACCTTCAACCATTTAACTGATTTGGGGTTTAGGAATTTTAGGGTTCGTTCTTCAAATCCAGATTTGAGGGATTTCAAGGGTGTTCGAGGGAAACTATCCTAGGATTTGGAAAGAATGGGTTGTGATGGTCGTCTGGTGTTAGTCTGGTGGTGGTTTGAGACGGCGCCGCCATCGGGGAATCTTGTGACGGCACTAGGGTTCAGGTTCTCAAATTGATATTCGACAATTTCTGGGGTGATTCGAGGGATGAGGAGGTGATGGTGGTTCAGGGGTGTAATTTTAGTGGCCGTCGGAGGTGGTGTGGACGGACACGATGGAGGGGCTGTTAGGATTTTGATTATTCGAGGAGATAGACTGGGATTCGAAGGAAACTGAGGGTGGATCGGAGATGGGGAGGTTATGGTGAACACACAGTGTAAATTTGGGGTGGTTTGGGCCACCGGAACCGCCGTGGGGCGATTTCAGGTGAGCGGAGGGTGGCGGGGAAAGGCTGTGAGAGACAGGGTATTCTCTGAGTTGTTAGAGACGAGATAGGGGTGGGGGTTCTGAGGGGGGTGGGGTGTGTTGCTCCCTTTTATATGGATTCAGGGATTGAATTCAAGTCGTTAGATCAAACGAGATCAACGGCTTAGATCATATCACTAATTGGAATGACGTCATTTAGTTACCTTTGAGACCGGATCGGTCTCTGATGTAAACGGGTCGGAGTCGAATACGGGTGAGGGAACGTGTTTTGGACCGTTGGATGAACGATCTTTAATGGCTCCGATTAATGGTACCTAAACGACGTCGTTTGGTTTGAAGCTGGAGACGAGATATGTTTGGGGCGGGTCTGGGCCGGTTTTTTTAGCGGGTTTGGGATGGTTTTTTGGTTTGGGCTTGGGTGATTTTGGCCCAATTCCGATTTCCTCCCATTCTTTTCCTTCTCTTTTTTTTTTATTTTCTAAAATTCTGATAAAAATAAAATACAAACCTAAATTAATCCTGGTCCAAACTATCCTAAAAATTAATGAACTCTAAGTAGTAATTATCACAAGAATAATTAAATACCCAATTAAAAGAAAATTACACAATTTGGACATTAAACACAAAATGCAAAGTACGTAATTTTTTTGTGAATTTCTTCCTTTTTTTGTAAAACAATAATTTGCTTAATTACTCTAAAAATGTGAAATCAAATCCTAAATGCAAAAAATGCAACATATTTTTGTATTTTTCATTAATTAAATAAAATACACAGGCACAGACAAATGCAAATAATAACAAAAATTCCACAAGAATTTACAAAATTGCACACAAAGGAAAACTTGTTTTATTTTGAATTTTATGGGAATAAGTCATGTTTGGCAAAAATCACGTGCTCACATTGTACCTCTTCATTCTGCCCATCATAACCATCATCTTGGAATCCACCAAAATAATTGTCAAATTGATCCGAACTCCCTTGCTTCTGTTGACCTCTTTGTCTTCTTTGGTTCACTAGCATGTTAACACCCTCTATGGCATTCATTTGGCGAGGATTTTGAACTTGTTGCAACTGTGCCTTTGCTAGTTGGTTCATGGTTGTTGTTAACTCAGCTATCGCCTGCCCATGATCATGTAATTCTTTGTGCAAATGAGTGACTGTGGGGTCACCCTGGGGCACATTGGCTCTACTTTGCCAAGCGGAGGACGTGTCAGCCATCTCGTCAAGAATGGCACAAGCTTCATCATAAGTCAGCTTCATGAAATTACCCCCAGCAAGTTGGTTCACTATGCATTGATTTGTTGTGTTGATGCCCCGATAGAAAGTTTGTTGCAACATATTTTCTGTCATATCATTGTTGGGGCATTCCTTCACCATGGTTCTATATCTCTCCCAAATCTCATGCAATGGTTCAGTGGGCTCCTGCTTGAAAGCTAAGATCTCATCCCACAATGCTGCCATATGCCCCGGCGAGAAAAACTTTGAGATGAATTTGTCCGCCAACCCATCCCAAGTAGTAATGAAATGGTTGGGAAGTCGCTCAAGCAAATCCAATGCCTTCCCTCTAAGTGAAAATGGGAAGAGTCTCAACCGAAGTGTATCTTCGGACACATTAGTTTGCTTGCTCCCCTAACAGGTATCCACGAATCCCTCGAAATGTTTGTAAGCATTTTGATTGGCAGCGCCGTGAAATACACATGATGTTCCAGCAATGTCAGCATCACATTAGTAATTTGGAAATTGCCTGCCCGAATCCAGGGTGGGACAATTGCACTTGCATAGCCTTGGTTTGGGAGCACTCGAGGAGCCAATCTTGGAGGTGGCGAAGGAGGGTCTGGAACATTTTCATTAGTATTGACCTGGTGGCCTCTACGTTGTCCTTGAGGTACAAGAGTCACCTCATCATCTCCGACATCATCTACCTTCACCCCCGTAATCACATTTCCAAAAGGGTTATTAGCATTTGCTGCCATTTTGTACCTGACGTTGTGACACACACAAATTAGTAACAAAGAAGGAAAGAATAAAAATACAAAAAACTTATTTAGATAGATAGCCAAAACCGTTAGCTCCCCAGCAACGGCGCCAAAAAGTGATTGAGGCCACTACACTACTGTTGATTAGCGAGAGAGGTCGAAGCATCTTTTACCCGATTAAGGTCGAGATCGATTTCCACAGGGAGCTAGAAATTGGAGTTGAGTGTCTATCTAAATGAGAGTTGCATATTTGCTCCTAATTTCACTTCTACACATTGTTGGTTTTGATTTTTACTTCTAATTTTCTAATATTGCAATGCTAAATTAAGCTAAATAAGGCTAAGGTTAAACTATTGCAAGTTGTTCGATTGGATAAAATGCACTAGGGTAGTGACTTTCGCCTAGGTGGCCAATTGATGGATTCTTGAGTCTAAATCTAGATTGTCACATTTGGGGAGTATGATATAACCATTGCACGATTCTACTCACTCTAAACCTCTCGGTAGTTCGAGTGATTTTACCCGAGTTAACTTTCTCAAGACCAATTGGGTATGAAAATTTGCACAAGAAATCAAGGTTCAAGTTGGGTATTACTATCTCTAGGCTTAACCCTTTAATTGGGGCTATCAATCTCTTGAGTATGCCCCAATTCCTTGTTGGACTAATTTCATGGACTTAGGCTCTCTTTCTCAAGAAGAGCCAAAGTCTACTAGGCATAAACTAGTGTTTGAAACCACTAATTCACAATTAAAACACTAAATTAGCCCATATATCAAACACCCATAGATAATCAAGCATCAAAACACAAGACCCATCAATTACCCACACTAGGGTTGAGCCACAACCCTAGCTAATGGGTCTAGCTACTCATAATTGTAGATGAAAACAAAGAAATAGATGAAGATAAACCCATAAAATTAAATTACTGATTAAAACTTGAAGATTCAATGGTAAAGCTATTGTAAAATTACTCCAAATGATCATAAACTCCTATTCACGAGCGCAACTCAACTGTAGAATCTAACTGATGACCTAAAAAGGGGGGAAAATCTATTTATACTAGGCTAAAAATTCTAGACAAAAATACCCTTGCGTGGCTAGTGCGGACCGCATAAAATCGAGTGCCGCCACACTAAGGCTCTGGGCTTGAATAATTAGCTCTCTGAACTTGGGCAATGCGGACTGCACAAAGTCGAGTGCAGCCGCGGTGGCTTCTATTGCAGTCCGTACAAAATGGACCGCGGATCGCATTAGGCTTCCACCTTCAACTTGGTAACTCTCTAAACCTTGGCTCTGCGGACCTCACGAAATCAAGTGAGGCCGCAATGAACCCAATGCAGAGCCCACAAAATCCTTTGCCGCATTGCCTTTTGGCCTGAAAAAGCACCCTCTCTGAACTTTACTTGTGCGGATCGCACAAAATTGTGTGCGGCCGCACTAACCCTATTTGACTGAGCTTTGTCTTGTCTTGGTACTTGTGCAAGCTTCATTCCTTTTTTAATTAGTTTTTGACAAAGCTCAAGACTGCTTTGACTACGGCGCCAGTGTTGGTATTTCCCATAGTTTCAAGATCTTATACGGTATATTTTGATATATCTCGTATTGGACTTGGTGCGGTATTTATGCAGGGCGACAAGGTAATTGAATATGCACCGTGGCGGCGAAGGTTCACGAGAATAATAACCATGTTCATGACTTAGATTTGGCAGCCATTGTTCATGCGCTGAAGAATTGGAGGCACTATTTTTACGGCATGTCGTGTGGGGTATTCATGGATCGTCAAAGTTTGTAGTATTTATTCAAGAAAAAGGAGCTCAATTTGAGGTAGAGAAAGTGGTTGGAGCTTGAAAAACTATGATGTTACTATTTTATATCATCTCGAGAAGGCAAATATGTTGGTCGATGCCTTGAGTAGAAAGTTAGTGAGTATGGGCAGCCTTGCATTCATTCCAATCGGTGAGAGACCTTTTGCGTTAGATTCAAGCCTTGGCCAATCAATTTTTGAGGTTGGATGTTTCTGAACCCAATCGTGTTCTAGCTTGTACAGTCACTCGGTCTTCTTTGTTCGATCGTATAAGGGAGCTGCAGTACGATGACCCTCGTTTGCTTGTCCTTAGGGATACAATATGGCATGGTGATGCCAAGAAGGTTACTGTAGGAGATGATGGATTTCTAAGGATACAAGGTCGTGTTTGTGTTCCTAATGTAGACGGGCTTTGTGATTTGATTCTTGAGGAGGTCCATAGTTCCTGGTATTTTATTCATTCAGGTGCTACAAGATATATCAGGACTTGCGGCAGCATTATTGGAAGAGAAGGATGAAGAAGGATATAGTTTCATATGTAGTTTGGTGTCTGAATTGTCATCAAGTAAAGTATGAGCATCGAAAACCTGGTGGGTTGCTTCAGAAGATAGAGATTCATGAGTGGAAGTGGGAGTGTACCACTATGGATTTTGTTGTTGGACTCCCACGGACTCAGAGGAAGTTTGATGGAGTTTGGGTTATTTTGATAGGCTGACCAAGTCCTCACTATAGTAGTTACCTATTCTTCAGAGCGGTTGGTAGAGATTTATATCTACGAGATCGTTCGTCTTTACAATGTACCCGTATCTACCATTTCTTATCGAGGTATGCAATTCACGTCGTATTTTTGGAGGGCAGTACAAGGTGATTAGGAATGGAGGTTGAGTTGAGCACCATATTTCATCCTTAGACAGATGGACAGTTCGAGCGCACTATTCAGATATTGGAGGATATGTTCTGTGCTTGTGTTATAGACTTCGGAGGCTCTTGATATCAGTTCTTGATGCTTGCAGAGTTTTCCTACAACAACAACTAACAGTCAAACATTAAGATAGCTCTTATGAGTCATTATACGGTAGGCGGTGCCGATTGCCAGTTAGATGATTCGAGCCAGGGGATAAGGTCAAGATTATTCAGGATAGACTTCACATATCTCAGTCCAGGCAGAAGAGTTATGCCGACCGTAGAGTTCGTGATGTTGCATTCATGGTCAGAGAGAGAGTATTGCTCCGGGTATCACCTATGAAGGGTGTAATGAGGTTTGGAAGAAGGGCAAGTTGAATTCTAGGTATATTGGGCCTTCTGAGATTCTTCAGAAAGTGGTTAAGGTGGCTTATGAGCTCGCATTGCCACCTAATTTGTCGGCAGTTTATTAGGTATTCCACGTGTATGCTCCAGAATTATCGCGATGATCTGTCTCACGTGTTAGATTTCAGCTATGTCCAGTTGGACAAGGATTTGACTTATGAGGAGGAGCCGGTGGCTATTCTAGCCTGGCAGGTTTGTTAGTTGAGGTAATAGAGTTATCCTTCAGTTCGAGTGCAGTAGAGAGGTTAGCTTGTCGAGGCCGCTACTTGGGAGTCTGAGTTGGACATGCGGAGTAGATATCCACACCTTTTCACCAGCCCAGGTACTTTTCTATGTCCGTTTGAGGAAGAATAATTGTTTTTAAAAGTGGAGAATGTGATGACCCGATAGGTCATCTTATGTTTTAGAACTTTATTCTGTGTTTCAGAGCCTTAAAAATCTCATTTTAGCCTTCCTCAATTGTCGTGCACAGTCCGGGTATTTTTTCGGAGGGCTTATATATTAAAAATTGATAAAACAAGAATTTTTGCCATAAAAAATTATTTGAGTTGACTTCGATCAACGTTTTGAGCAAACGGACCAGATCTATATTTTGACAGTCCCAGTGGGTCCGTATCGTAATTTGAGACCTGGGCGCATGCCCCGAATCGAATTCGGAGGTCCTTAGCTCAAGTTATTAATTTTTGTTGAAAATTGAAAGTTTGAAAGTTTAATGATTTTGAATTGACTGATGTTTGGTCTTGTTGATACTGGGTCCATATTTTGGTTTTAGAGCCTGGTATAGGTCCATTATAATAATTGTGACTTGTCTGTCAAATTTGCTGAGAAAAGGAGTTGGTTTGGCATGATTCGGATGTTCGGTTGTGAAAATAGAAGTTTTAAAGTTTTCTTGAAAATTTCATTTGATTTGGTGTTCAATTCGTAGTTCTAGGTATTATTTTGGCGATTTGATTGCGCGAGTAAGTTCGTATGACATTTTTGGACTCGTGTGTATGTTTGGCTTAGAGCTCCGAGGGCTCAGGTGAGTTTCGGATAAGCTACTTAGTGAATTAAATTTAGAAATTTTGGTTTTTCTGCAGCTTCAGGTGTCTTCTGGTTTCCTTATTTGCGTTCGCAAAGGTACTCTCGCGAATGCGAAGAGTGAACCAGGTCTGGGTGAAAATTCTTCTTCGTGAAGAGTGAACTAGGTCTGAACTGCCTCAATATTCTTAGGATCCACCTGAATACCTTCTACTGATACAACCTGCCCTAAGAAAGCGACTGAGCTCAACTAAAACTCGCATTTTGAAAACTTAGCATATAACTGGCTATCTCTTAGAGTCTGAAGTACGATTTGAAGATGCTGCTCGTGCTCCTCCCGACTGAGGGAGTAGATGAAGATATCATCGATAAACACATTACAAAGGAATCCAGATAAGGCTTGAACACCTAGTTCATCAAATCCATGAATGTTGCTGGGTCATTTGTTAGCCCAGATGACATCACTAGAAACTCATAATGCCCGTACCGAGTCCGAAAAGATGTCTTAGGGACATCGGATGCCATAATCCTCAATTGATGGTAGTCAGAACTCAAATCAATATCTGAAAACACCTTGCCACTCTAAAGCTGATCAAATAAGTCATCAATCCTCGGCAATGGATGCTTGTTCCTGATTGTGACTTGTTCAACTGCCTGTAATTTATGCACATACTCATCGATCCATCCTTCTTCTTCACAAACAACAAAGGCGCACCCCAGGGCAAGACACTAGGTATAATAAAGACCTTATCAATCAAATCTTGCAATTGTTCCTTCAATTCTTTCAACTTTGGCGAGGCCATACGGTATAGCGGAATAGAAATGGATTGAGTGCCCGGAGCCAAATCAATACAGAAGTCAATATCTTTTGTCGAGTGGCATCCCCGACAGATCTGTAGGAAACACCTCTAGAAACTCACGAACAACTGGTACTGAATCCATGGAAGGAACCTCCGCACTAGAATCACGGACATAAGCCAAATAAGCTAGACACCCCTTCTCGACCATATGTCGAGCCTTCACATAAGAGATAACCCTGCTGGTAGAATGGCCAGGAGTCCCTTTCCACTCTAATAAAGGCAACCCCGGCAAGGATAAGGTCACCGCCTTGGCGTGACAATCCAATATAGCATGATAAGGTGACAGCTAATCCGTACCCAAAATGACATCAAAATCAACCAAATCGAGAATTAGAAGATCTACAGTAGTCTCAAGACCCCCAATGGTAACCAAACACGAATTATAGACACAATGTACAAAAATAGAATCTCCCACAGGTATGGACACATACATAGGAGTAGTCAAAGAATCACGAGGCACAACCAGATATAAAGTAAAATAGGATGACACATAGGAATAAGTAGAGCCCGGATCAAATAGAATTGAAGCATTTCTATGGCATACTGAAACAGTACCTGTAATAAAAGCGTCAGATGACTCAGCCTCAGGCCTAGCTGGGAAAGCATAACATTGGGGCTGGGCCTAACCACTCTAAGCTACATTCCTAGGACGACCTTCTTCTGGCTGGACTCCACCTTTAGCGGCATGACCTCTACCTCTGGCTGCCTGACCCCTACCTCTAGCTGGCTGAGCGGGTGGTGGTGCAACCGGTGCCAGAATCATGGCACGAGAACTCTGTTGTGGCATGCCGCCCAATAATGTCAGATAAGTTCTCCTGATATGCCCAAAACCACCACACTCATAACATTCATCGGTGTTATGGCTGTTAAAACTGAGATGGGCCCAAACGGGCAGGATGACCATGATCGTAACTCTGAATAGGAGGTGCACTGATAGGAGGTGGTGATGCACTGTAGGATGGCTACCCAGAATGAGGCACATAAGAACCACGACTCCCTGAAGTATTGTCCGATACCTGAAGCGTTGACTGATATGGCTTGGAAGGATGGCCCCTACCAAAAGTACCCCTGCCTCCAGATGAGGCATCACTAAAACCACCGGAATGATGAGATCTCTTATCAGACCCCTGCCTTCTCTCTTGTGAAAGAATACTCTCGATCCGCCTGGCGATATTAGCAGCCGTCTCAAAAGAAATCTCACTCCCAGTCTCCTTGGCCATCTAAAACTTGATAGGATGAGCGAGTCCCTCAATAAACCTCCTCATCCACTCTCTTTCTCTGTAGGAAGCAGAAGAATAACATGACGGGCTAAATACAAGAATAGCATGATGGGCGAATTACACAAAGCGGGTCTCGTATTGGGTGATTGACATGCCGCCCTGCTGGAGGTGCTCGAACTTCCTGCGGTAACTCTCTCTCTGTGTGATAGGAAGCAACTTCTCAAGAAACAGCTAAGAGAACTGGTCCCAAGTAAGGGCAGGCAACCCATCTAGTGTGGTCAACATATAATCTCTCCACCACCTCTTGGAAAAACCAGTCATCTGAAACACATTAAAATCGATCCCATTGGTCTCAAATATACCCATGTTCTGCAGTACCTCATAGCAGCGGCCAAGATAATCTTGTGGGTCCTCAGAAGGTGCCCCACTGTAGTGATCTGGGAAAAGCTTGGTGAACTTGTCCAATCTCAATAAGCCCTCAGAAGATATGGCATGTCCATCACCGGCCTGTGCCGCAACAACTGGCTGAACTACTCCAACTCGCGAGGCTGTTGGAGTCTGATACTAGGGAGCCATCTGCTCCGGAGTGTGAGTAGCGAGAATCTGTGCTCCTCCTCCAACCTGAGAGACGGATTGTGCAATAGGAAATGTACTGGCCTGGGCCACACTCTCCATAAAGCCCACCAAACAGACCAAAGCATCCTGAAGCACTAGGGTGGCGATGAACCTCTCTGGGACCTGAGCTGGTCTGACAGGCATTGTCTGGGCTGGAACCTCCACATCAAACTCCATCTGAGGCTCCACTGCTGGTGCTACTGCTCGAGCTCTAGGCTGATCTCTGCCCTGCCTCAGCCTCTGGCGCGACCTCGGCCTTGACATGTATTCCTCGTAGGAGCTGCTGCCAGGGACTCCGGCTGCTGTCCAGCTGATATGTGGTGTGTGTTCTCACTACCTGGTAGAGAACAAGAATAGAAGGTTCAATCAGCAATGATGGAATAAAATCACATGACAGAGAAGAATAGAAGTGAAACTGTTCCTAACTCCATAGCCTCTCGAAGATAAGTACAGACGTCTCCGTATCGATCCTCCAGACTCTACTAAGTTTGCTCGTGACTTGTGAGACATATGTAACCTTGTGCTCTGATACCAACTTGTTACGACCCAGAATTCCTACCATCGGGATCGTGATGGCGCCTAATATTTCACTTGCTAGGCAAGCCAACGTTAGAAATGTTTGTCCATTTTTAATATTTTGAATTAAATAATGAGAAAGAAATGAAATAACTAAAATAATCTAAAGAATGTATGTGGAAGCTAAAACTGCCAAACATCTGCTATAAATTCCTAATCCGGTGTCACAAGTGCACGAGCTACTAGAATAATACATACAAGGGTCTGAAATAAATACAAAGTTATCTGAATGAAAATACACAGCTAAATAGGAATAAAGAAAGGGACTCCAGGAACTGTGGGCGCTTAGCAGTTGTACCTCAAGTCTCCACTGAACTGATCAATCTAAGCACGCTAATAGCTGCCACTGGGACTGGCTCCAAATTTTGCACAAGTGCACAGTGTAGTATGAATACAATTGACCCTATGTACTTTGTAAGTGCTGAGCCTAACATCGACGAAGTAGTGATAGGCTAAGACGGGTCACTTACACTACAACATGTACGCAGTATATAATAAAGGCAGAAAAAGGAAATACGGAACAAGATAAGACAGTCAACTGAAGATAGCAGCTACAACCTCAAGAAATAAACTAGTGTCGTTCAGAATTATCAATCCTTAAAGTTTCAAATAACAATATCGAAAACCAACACAACTTGAGGAAATAGAAACACATAGATTGTTACGGCGCGCAACCGATCCCACCGGACAACACGAAATCCTCGCTTATTTTACTGTAGTAACATCAACAACAGCACGCGCAACCCGATCCCACCACACGGACCCGGTATCAACAATACCAAACATCAGTCAATTCTTAGAATCATTAAACTTTCAAACTTGCAATTTTCAACAAAAATTAATAACTCAAGCTAGAGACCTCCGAATTCGATTTAGGGCATACGCGCATGTCCCAAATTACGATACGGACCCACCGGGATTGTCAAAATACTGATCCGGATTCGTTTGTTCAAAGCGTTGACCAAATTCAACTCAAATAAATTTTTAAGGCAAAATTTCTTGTTTTATCAGTTTTTAACATATATGCCTTCCGGAAAAACACCCGGACTGAGAATGCAAATCGAGAAAGGCTAAAATGAGGTTTTTAAGGCTTCGAAACACATAATAAGGTTCTAAAATATAAGATGATCTATCGAGTCATTACAATAGTAAATACTAAGAACATCAAATATATAACTTTTTTTTTAATTAATTGTCTTTCTCAACAAGTATTATGCTTAATGAGCTTAATTAGATGAATGTCATGATTATGCCTTACTCTTAGTTACTCACTTTACCTTCTAATAAAACTCAGCAATTAGCCTTTTTTATAAATTAAAAACAAAAATCTTGTCGTTGGAAGGATTGTTTAGCCTAAGGATACAGTTTTTTGTTAATTAAATTAGAATATTATACAAAAAAAATTAAAAAAACAAAAAAACAAAATGAAGGTCACCTATAATATCATCTTAGAGCATTATGATTTATGACTACTCCGACGATTCTCGACTCTACCGGAGGCAAAATCTAAACTAGTTGGTCAACCATACCTAATTTTCTTAAAGCTGACCTCACTGACAAACATCTAAAATTAAAAAAAAAAACATTAATCTCATTTCGTTGTTATTTTCTTATATATGAAGATTGATAATTTATTAATTTTAATTATGTTTTCTCTACAATAAAAATCTTTTTCTCCCAAAAGAATTACGATAGATCCAAGTAAATTTGTAAAACATGGTTGAACTCATTTTACCGATAAAATTATGGGTTCATATATAATATGTATCGAGATCTTTGTGTATATATATATATATATATATTCTGTATCAAAGGTTCAAGTAAGATGATTTTGAACTACTCTTCTCACCATAATTTAGTGATATTGGTGAAAGTTTTCCATACGATATATACGAGTTCAATTCTCAATATTATCTAAATTTTCCTTCTCCCAATATCGAATATGGAAAAAGAAGAAAAAAAAAACTGCTCCTCTCTGCATGAGAAGAAGTATGACAAAATAAATAATAGAAGAAAAGGGGAAGCATGATATTGACTTGATGCATGAGATACATTGGGAGGAAACTAATAGGTTTTGGAGGGTTACCAACCAAACCAATGAAAGAGCTATGACTATAACGTTTTAAGTTTTTCAACACGTAAAAACAAGATTAAGAAGGATATACAATTATATAAAACTCTACAAAAGTTAGCCAACTAATCAATTGATGATGTACGAAACAGCCTATTTGGAAGATCACCAGTCAGTCAAAGCCCCTCCTTTCTGAAAATAACATTCAGTATTCATGCTATATTCGAACCATACATACCTTTATGATTTTAAAATTCACTATTTACAACTGCAAAAGAATTACCCTAGTTGATTCTTTAGTTTACTTTTCCTTTATTGATACATAAAGGGCAGGCATCACGGTACACAAGACACACCCTATTCACACAGGGTCCAAAAAAAGGTAGCATTCCAAGAGATGTGATGTTAACAATCTAACTTAATGTTAGCATTATTGGCTGCTTTTCTAGCATGAACCCTTGAATTATAAATCATACAAAAATAACTTTATCATTCCTCAAAAGCTACCTTATTATATAAATATAATCTTAAAAAAGAAAATTTCTATTTTCTATCAAGCTAAAAGATGAAAAGAGATACCTTTACCGTCAAAAGTTGTGATGAGAAAGGGAATAATTTATTATCCACCCTTAGCCAGAGGCCTGGAGAAGGTATAGAAAATATTTTGGTAGGGAATGCTTCCCTCTTTGATGAGTTTAGAATTAGAATTTAGTATTTAGGGTCAGTTCAGAGTTTTAGGGTTAGGGGTTTAGAGTTTACGCAAGTTCAAAATAGTTAAGAACTCAACGTAATCCGATATCAGACAGAAAATCAAAATGGGTTTTTTCATTTTGTAGATATGAATATTAATGTTAAAAAAAGAAAGAGACAATTGTCTAATTGTTATGAAATAATAAAAGAAGAAGAACAATATTGCAGAGAAAGAGAGAGAATTATTATTGAATTTTGGGATGAATTACAATGTAATAGAACCCTCTATTTATAGGGAGAAAATGACTTAGCCACCAAGTAACAAACCCTAAGATCTCTCCAAAATATAGACATTCACTTTAAATAGAATTCTATTTATAACACTCCCCCTTGAATGTCTATTCAATAGATAATGTGCCTCGTTAAAACCTTAACTAAAATAAACCCAGTGGGAAAAAAATCTAGAAAAGAAAAAAGAGTACACAAATCTAACAATACGCCTTTTGGTTGCCTCATTAAAAACCTTGCAAGAAAAATTCAGTGGGACAAAACCTTGTAAGGGAAAAAGAGTGCAACGCGCATTAACTCCCCCTCATGAGAGCATCAATTCACATCTTTAAGCATTTGCATTCCAATCTTGTGCACCATCTTCAAAATATCTTTTGAACAAATTTGTTTCACCTTGAAATCATCATTCCTAATAGATGTATTGTCTCCATATGATCTTGTTGGAATCGTTAGTTCAATATCTTCACATAGAGGTGAAAACTCTTGCTATCATATTATCATGCATATAGTTATAGCATGATACATTTGTGCACAAATTGCACTGAGTAAGTGGTACTTCAAGATCAAGAATTGTATATGCTTCAAGCAACTTAAATCCTTCATAGATTATCATATCAGTTAAGTCATATAAGCCATATAAATAGACTTTAGATTTGTATCAAATTTTCATGTCGTGCCAGACATAGAAGATACATAAAGGTGATAGCACACACCATTGTCTTTATAATTTTAAGTGTTTGAACTACAGGTCCAAAACTACTTGTCTTTCATATGAAACCAAATTCCACTTTAATTATTTCTTCAGACTTAAGATCGTCATATATATTTAGGGCTATAATTAATGTCTTCGACAAACATTTTATATCGGTTCCAACCTCCTTATTTTTCATAAAGACATAACATAGAGATCTCTTCATTCATATATTTAGATACCTGAATCTCTCATGAGATTTTATGAAGTGTTATGTCGTGTGATCTTCTAGATCACTTTCCTCCTTTATTATAATCATTTTGATCATTTGTTCATCTTCTTTATCAAAAAGTTTATTTGAAACCGATTGTCTATATGCTTTAAACGTACCATAGACCTTGTCCTTCTAGGATTTAATAGGAGCATTTGTAATGAGAATATAGTTACTTTCTTTGGGTCAGCAAATGCGTCTGGCATTATATTGCAAATGAATAATCCTTTTATGAACTTCAAGTTCATATTATTTTATTCGAGGATCTAGATGTACAAATGATAATTCATTCCACATAAATTTCTCTCAACTCTTTATCATGTTTCCCCCTCATGTTAGAAAAATTAACTTGTTTCCTCAACTTTGAGAACCCATCTTTTTGTATTATGGTGTTAATCAAAATACACACTGCACATCAATAATAATAAGATGGAATTATTTGGTTCCTGATCATGAACCACTTGTGTGGGGAGAAAATAATATACTTTGATGTATAACGTATATCAAATTGATATAGATAACTTTGTTCTCATAAGCAATTATTTAGATATTAAGTGGAAGCACTCAATAAATTATTTTGCTAAACCAATTGTGATGTAAGCCAACTTATCAAGATAAACTGTCTTGAATGAAAATATGGAAATTATGCTCGAAATTAAATTATTGGGCAAGTTATCTAGCAAAATACCACGTTGCGGACTATTAATAATCGCACATGTAATCATCATAGATTTATCTTATGTGATATACATGGCAGGTGAATAGGCCCATATTCACCTTTGATATTTTCAACATTCATGGGATTCAATCTCATTTTAGTTGGTATATTAATTAATGAGAACAGGCAACATAGGAGAATTTGTAAAGAACTTTCTAGTCCTTTAATATTTACCCATGTGAATTCTCTTTTATTTTTTGCACATCATACTTAAATTGATATGGGTAAACCAATTATGCCAACTGAATAAATTATCAATATTGATAAACTTCAGATTTACACCATGACGTGTGCAATTATCAATAAACTCCAAGTTTATTATGATATGAGTTTTTATATCAATAAACATCCACTTTATTGTGGTATTCTTTTATTTGTATAGTACAAACCGGAGAATAAAGAGGGTAGCTTTTCATATACATATTATTCCCCTACAAGTAGTAGTAATAGAAGGTATTAAATCTTTCCTTTATTTATAGTCTCAATATAACCAGCCGCTTTCACGAATACTTTAAAAACTAAACAAGTTTCTTTGAGACTTACTACAACACAATATCTTATTGGTAATCAATTGTGTTTCTCCAAAATAGTAATAATTGGCTTTTTCATAGCTCTCAATTAATTTGGTACTACCACATATTTATCAACATCCATATGGTGAATATCTCTTTTAACGAGAAAGTTATACCATTATGGGTATTGTCCAAATTATATGCAAGATCTGTTTCTTGCATTACCGTTGTCTTTTAATAATCACAATGCCAAAATATTTTGGCGTACAATAGGTACGTGACCAATGACCATTCATGCCATAATAATGACATTATTTTCTTATATCATCTCAAACATTCTTTTAGAGGTGAGTGTGGTATATTCACTACCACTAGCACGTTCATATTCTTTGAAGTATCAATATGTATGCATAAATCACATGTTGCCACATTCAAATCATGAATGGACCATATTCATCTATATGTGTTTTACAAAATCTCATGTCAAATCGATGACAAATATTACTTTCACATAGTGAATGATTATTTTGAGAATACTTATTGTTCTCATCACCACAATGATGACGATATAATTTCTTCTATTAGCACGTCCACATCCATTGATTATTCATGGTAATAAATTTATCTTCTTTCAGAATTATTACATACTGCTATCACATTCTCTTAAGAGAATGAGAATGGAGCAAATTCAATGGGACGGGTTTTCATTCTTTGCCCACAATCATACATGAATTTGATCATGGCGAGGCATAGAAATTTTACCACTTCAGGTGGTTATAATTTCTTACAAACTCCATTAAAGTTATAATCAAACTTTGTTGTCTTTGCTTGTATATAAAATTAAATTGTAGAATTTCAAGAATATAAAAGAGAAAAATAAAGTAAAATACTTACCTTAAATCTAAAATTTAATCATGAAGGAAGTTCATGGAATAATTGACAATCATTATGCTCAATCTCAAAGCTTCTGGTCAATTGGTTAGAGTTTCGTGCTGATAACGTGTTATGAAATAATAAAAGAAGAACAATATTGCAGAGAAAGAGAGAGAATTCTTATTAAATTTTGGGAAAAATTACAATGGAATAGAACCATCTATTTATAGGGAAAAAGTGACTTAGCCACCAAGTAACAAACTCTAAGATCTCTCCAAAATATAGACATACACTTTAAATAGAATTCTATTTATAACACTAATATTAAAGCAGGGATCTTATTTTTTTTTTCGGAGTCTTTCTTTCCTTCTTTATGTATATTGATTTGCTAATCCACTTGTCATTAATTATTGTACGCAATGACGTTTAAGCAAATATTATGTCAAAACAAGGCATTAACGCAAATAACAGAGCTCTTCCCTTTCCCTTTTAATTACCCTTAATTATCTTTTCCAAGTACTTTAGAATTAATTTTCAATTGTCAGCTGATAGCAATCTTTTTTTTTTTTTTTTTACATTTTCATCATCTAGGACATGTCTTACTCGTGATAATTTGATGGATAAAAACTATCTAAATAAATCTTGAATCCCTCTAATCACGTTTCATTAAGGATAACAAACACATCAACGGTTGCTATTTATTTCTAAAATCCTAAATCATCATGCCATAGTATAAAAACTACTCATTGCTAATATCGGGAATTTTTTTCAGAAAATCACAAAATGCATGCCTATATGTATATACACGGGATATTGATTGAAAAGCAATATATTTGGATACCATGTTATAGTTGTACATAATTTCCCATAACTTGGAAAATTTATGAAGACCTCCCAAAAAATTTAAAAGCTTATTTCCACTTATATTAAAACGAATTTTGTGCTTAAAATTTTGCGATCGTGAAATAAAATCCGCATGCATTAATATGTCAAAAGAAAAAAAAAATGGAAATGACGTGCCTCCTCATGTTTGTTCTTCACGGAAAATTTTATTTTGTGTCTCATACAACTGACACTAGTTGTATGAGATTCATTTTTGTGTCACAAATTTGTGGACCCGAAAATATAAGATTGGGGTCTACAAATTTGTAAGACAAAAATGAACCTCATACAACTAGCGTAAGTTGTTTGAAACACAAAATAAAATTTCTCGTTCTTCGTTTAGACTTTCCATGTATGTTACTCCATCTTCCTTTTTGAAAAGACTGATTACAAAATTAGGCATTTCCAAATGTAGAAAATATTACAATATTATCTTAACCAAAAAATAATTTCGAAAATAGAGAGCTATCAAAACAATCGTAACGTCAGTCAAAGTGTCACTCACACAATGATTATGATTAGTGAGTGTCAGATTGATCATTGATATGAACATAACCGATGAGATACCCTATATGAAGTCAGAATTTCAACTTAAGTTCTGAATTTTAAATCTATGATGACTTTTATGGGTTTTAAATTCAATATTTTTTTTTTACATATTTTATAAGTTTCTTCACATAAATATATTGTTTGAATAAAAATTGTTGAATTCAGCACGCCGAACTCATATCTAAGCATCTAGCTTCTACCCTTACTGTTGGAACCAGGGGCGGAGCTACAATGTCGGATGCAAACTCGGCCGAACCTAGTAACTTTTGTTCATACGTTATATTTTTCTTAAAAAATTCATTGAATATGTATAAAATATAAATATATAATTTAAAACCCTATAACTTAAAAGGATGACAACATCAAACGCATAAACTTCAAATTCTGACTCTATCTCCGATAGAAACTGTCTATCAGTCCCACTTCTTGAAATTCATATTGTATATTCCATTTGGCTTTAAAATGAATGCAAAATCTAATTCAAAATTGAAATAAAGCCAAACATTTCGGTACATGCAATTTAAACAGCATATAGGATACAAATACCATAATCCCTAAATTAATGAAACTATTACTAAAGACGAATTGCATTAATCATGGATGTTGTAACTGAAATTATTCAACTTCATTGAATGGTAAAATCATATACGTATGTTGAGATGTATGCAAATATTAAACCGCAGGTATTATTTGCTCAATTAAACCGCTAACAAGGATTATTAAAATCTTTGTATTACATAAATTATTGGAACTCGAGGAGTCTCTTAATCCCCTTTTCCCGCCACATGTGCCCCTTTATTGTATTATATATTACTCCTTCCGTTTCAGTTTACGTCAATTTATTTTTTTTGATCTGTTAAAAAAAAATGAACAATTTCTAAGAACCATGTGAGAGAATATGATGAGTAATATGATGAAATATGATGAGTCTTGGTAAATTGAAATCGAATAGAATAAGATCCATGCAAAAAAAAATCATATAGTCAATTTCAAGTAGTGTTTTTTTTTTCTTTTTAATTCACGCAGTTTAGAATTACCTACTTAATTTAATGTGATTATATATATAATAATCTATAGAGTGCTTGTGTAGGGTCACCTCAGAAGTGGCACGGGTCATGGAGAAGTGGGAGGATGTGGTGGGTTGGGTTGGGGGGAAAGGGCGGGGGGGGTCAATATAGACATGGCCATTACTCATTACTGTGGAGTAGCATGAAAAAAGAGTAAAGAAAGCAGACCCTTTTGAATTTGAATGGCTATAAACCTGAAAATATACTTTTGAATATTTTATTAATCGGGTCTCTTTCAATTATATTAGTAAGCTTCATCTTGAGTATAAATACCATACTGTACTGTATCTCTTGTTCCTATTTAATTTCCTATCTTCTGTAATTCTTGAATTTTAGTGCTATTCTCTCTTAGCTTGAAGATATACAATCCTTTTCTTGTAAGTTTTTCTTTTCTTTCTCTTGTTTTTCCTTTCATTTCTCTGTACATTCTCTTGATTTCCCTTTTTTTATTTGATGTTTGTTTTGGTATAACCTGCTATTATTTATGCTAAAGATCACTTTTTGGCATCTGGGGTTTTCTTCATTCTCTCTTATTTCCTTTATTTCTCCCTACTTTGTTGTGCTATTGCTTCAAAAGCTGCTTTTTTCATTTGGGGTTTGCCCAAAGTTTCAATCTTTACTACATTTTGTTCTTTGTTTTGTTTTTGTGTCCTTTTTTGCAATGTTTATTCAGGGATTTTATTGATTTTTTTTATTTTTTTTTGGTCATTTTCTTGGATTACTCTTTTTTTTTTCTTTTGGGTCCTCTTTGAGGTTTCCATATGCTTAAGTGCTTATGTTGTCGTTGGTTAAAATTGTCTCATTCTATTAAGTTAAAGTCTCCCCCTTTTTCCTCCTTTATTTCCTCGTACTTGTTTCCCTAATCAGCTGTTATGATTCTTAAATAAATATTTGATATATGCCTCCTGCCTTTACTTGATAGTGCTGCTGTTTTATATAATCTGTTGGCTTTTTGATAATTCCTTAGTAGCAGCTTGTTGTGTTCTAAGGCAACTTTTTTTATGTTCTAATTTCAGACAATTCAGTTGGAGAACAGATTGAGATTGTTGAAGGCATAAGTTTCTGTCTTATACATATCACCAAAGGATGGGGGATCACTTTGTTTTTCTGGTTGATCGGTTGCTGACTGAATCAACTTTAGAAGCTGCAATTGAGAGCAGGAATCAGAATCAGTTCGCGTCATGGACAATCAATGATGTGACAGCGAATTGCTCGTCCCAAGATTCTGCTGCTGTTTTGACTACAGGGAAAATGGTAGAATGCAGGATATGCCAAGATGAGGATATGGATTCAAATATGGAGGCCCCTTGCTCTTGCTGTGGTAGTTTGAAGGTTTGTAGATCGTTGTTTATTATTTATATTAGCACGCCCTCCGTTGTAATTCATGTGTCTTACTTTCATTTTTTATCTGTTTCAAAAAGAATGTCTCTTTCTATACTAAGTAACTCTTTAACTCCAATATTGCACGTGACATATTTAAGACCGCAAGATTCAAGGACATTTTAGCACATTATACATATCTTTACTTTAAGATGTGTACCCCAAGATTTAAAAGTGTCCATACTTTTCTTAAGCTCCATGCCCGCACAAAGTTAGCCGATGCTTATTCCCTGGATACCGTCATTGCTTCTTCTCGGGGAAAAGAAGTTCATGACCCGTGGGCCTAAGACACATAAACTCCGTGCTAGTCAAACTAAGACACATAAATTGAAAATGTGGGAGTAGTATTTTCTGTTAAACTATGCAAAGAATTGGTGTTTTAGTCTGTTGAGTATGCTTGTGCTTCTGACAGACTTAATGTAAAAGTTGGTATTTTTGCCCAAAATCAAATTTGTGTTATTCATGCAAAGTCATTTTTAGTCTTCTTTTTCCTTCTAGAGAATTTCTATTTCGGAAGGTCACAGGCATATTTAAATTCTGATATTCTGCGTGCCAAAAGATTCTGCCTTTAAGCGGATATGGCCGTGTATGGAGGATATACTATTGATATCTGAATCTTGCTTCTCAAAGAATTTGTTTGACATATCTTTTTTCATTGCGCTGCTATTATAGCTGTTTTCTGCCTTTTAAATAATTTCTGTTTCTTTATATATCTAATCATGAAAGTAGGCTCGTTAGTGTTCTTCCTCCTTTTCTTCCTTTTCTTTGTTGGGCCTTTAACCTGTTTTATTATTGCAAATTACTAACTGTCCCCCTTAAAAATGCTGAAGATCCTGTGCCTAGCTTTGTCTTCATTCTTTTTCATTTTAAGATCTAGAACCTTATGTTACTTCTATTAAAGATTATCAATGTCTTGCCAGAATCCTTTTATGAATGGTAAGGCTGACACAAGTGGACTAAGTTAGATTGACTACTGGAATTACATGATTAAATTTACACAGTGCTCTGTTACCGTGCAGTTGACGGTTTACTTTCTCTTCATGAATTTGATGTTTGATATTGAATACAGTAAACTTTGGGATAGGGGAAAGAAAAGGGAAGTTACAATGTCCTAACCCTTACTCTATTAAACATATTAGGATGTCTGATTCCTGTATGGTGCTAATATACTACTCATAAGTCATTTTAAATTTAAACTTGATACTCTTACTCTAGCTACTCCATCTTTTCCTAAATGCATATTAACGTTTTTTTTTTCTTAAACGTGTTTTACAACTGTTTTTGGATTGTCTGTTTTCTTCCAGTATGCACATCGGAGATGCGTGCAAAGGTGGTGTAATGAGAAGGGTGATACCATTTGTGAGATCTGCCACCAGGTTAGATTTGTTATTTATTTTGTTTTCTCTTACAGATTAAACAGGATTTGCAGCAATGCAACCACTTTTGCTGCTTCAAATCATCATTAAAACGTGCTTAATGATTACTTGGGTTCATTATGGTAGTTTAAAACGTGCTTAATTAATTCAGTTGTGTTGATTGCTTACTTATTCTTGCATTTGTGTTAAGTAGCCTTACAGGCCTGGTTACTCAGCACCACCCTCTATTTTTCGCCTTGGTGGCATTCCAATGAACTTAAGGTATCTATTCTTCTTTCATGCTTTTCCAAAATATAGTAAATATGCATGTCAGATATTTCAATATTCTAATGTGACACCGACTGTTGTTTTTCTCATTAGCTCACTTGAGAACATGTGTGTGGTGTTTCTATCAGGGGGAATTGGCGAATTATAAGAAGGAACTTGAATAATCAACGTGTGATAGCTGTGGTTTCAGCTGATCACAGTCTCATTAGTGCCGACTCTGCGGAAGATGCAGTCTCTACATCAAGAAGCATGATGTGTTGTTGTGTACTTGCCATAATAGTACTCTCTCTCTCTCTCTCTCTCTCACACACACACATGAATGATTGCATAACAGGTAATGTGAGCTATAATAACTATCCTGTGAACAACAAATAGCCGAACAGGAATGTAATTAAATTGATATGTGACAGAAAAAGTGATCACTCCGAAAAACATGAAAATGTACAACGTTCACAAGGTTCTGTATTAGGCTGGAGAAGTAATAGCATAATTTCTGATATGTAAATCACTCACCCATTTTGAATCTGGAAGGAGTTCTTTGTACTCTGGGGAACCAGGCTTAGCAATTTCCTAATTTATATGGCTCATTCTAACTTTTCCTTTCCTATTTTTTCATGGTAGTTTATGCTGCTGCTTGTCATACGTCACGCTCTTCCCGTCATTGTCAATCAAGCAGGGGATTACTCACTTCCATTGATTGTGGTAAGGTTGTTGAATAGGGAATTGGGAATGTAAGCATTCCTATTATACAGAATGTCTTCTCACTTTTTACAATTGCTTGCAGCTTCTACTGCTAAGAGTTTCAGGCATTGTTCTACCCGTCTACATCATAATGAAAGCAGTGACCTCTTGCCACCACCGGCAACACCAACAGGTTGCGAAAGCATATTTTTTATTTCTATGTTTCACCTTAGCATACTTTGCTTACTAAGACGGACATTATTTGTTTGACCTTCACTACAGGCTACTTTGCCCATCTCTTTACCCCGTGAAGAAGCTAACGTGGTGACTCTGCAGCAGGAGCCTCCTGTAATCGCTATCCAATGAATGGCTTTCACTGTTGAACCAAAAAGAAAGTTCGTTCTTCAGACATACATATCACAGCATATGTCGATCTTCATTTACTCTACTGTTTTTACTCTCTCTTGCTGCAATGACTGTGCTGCAGGAGTTGCTGCATCAAATTTGTGAAGGATGATGAATAGACAAGAAGTTATATATCGACGAAATTCAGTGAAGGATATTTGAAATAGAAGCTAAAGGTAAAAGAAAGGACTCAAAAGAGATGAAAAAGAAGGCATGACATCCATTTTCACAACTATAGATATCTGAAGGTCTGAATTAGTCAGAGAAAAATCTTTGTACAGTTATGTATATGAACATGTTGAAGTAATACGAAAACTGGCAAAAATGTTGTTACTTTTAGTACTGATATGAGTTGTATTGTTGGATAAAGTTTGTCAGCCCAACTTGGAAGATGGTAAACATTTGGATGTACCTTATGTTTACACGAAACCAATATATACATAACACACGTCTCGGCATACACTCTTATCACTAATATTGTAGTTAATTAATACACATTCTCATCTCAATTATAACTTCGCCATGGTAAATCGGTATGATTTGGTGTAAATATCGGATGCATGTTGAGTTTTTACCCATGGCAGATAACCTCAAATCCTATGGAAAAGCCAAATATGAAAACCTCAAAGGTTGTGCTTGTTATAAAGATCAAATTCCCTTTACAGAGATGAAAAGTAAACCTCATTCCTTTATTGAGGAGTATATGAAGTTGGGAATCGGTATTTGAAAGTTGAACTATCCTAAATACACTTTGAAACTTGAAGGAATGTTTCTCAGACTATCAAAACTGAAATTAAAGCGAAACTATTTCTCCTATCTCTTCTTGATTCCATATCTTTGGAAGAGTTTGAAACATGTAAATAGACATCATGAAAGTAGACAGCTTCTTAAATTATGTGAATTTGTTTATATCAAATCCAGTTAATGCTAGTGTAAATCTACAAGAGTACAACCTTAATAATTTCGAATGACACGAAGTTGAGAAATCTTTGGAAATCAATTATGGCAGTTAGTAAGTTGTTTTTATGTCACCAATAAGCTGTGTTTTAAAAGGCGTTTTCAGGGTGAGTCTTGAGGCGATGCGCACCAAAAATGCCCCGAGGCGTGTAGGGCGAAAGTCTCAAGAGGCATACGCTCGGGCGTTTGAGGTGCGTTTTTATAGTGAGGTGTACGCCCCAGAGTCTTTTTCAAATTAAAACAAAATTGTTGAATAAGTTCTTCGTATAATACCCAATTCTCAAAAATCAACTTGTAATTACTCAAAAGTTTTAAAAAGAACTGAAATATTAAATTTAAAAGTCAAGACCTTTTTTATTGATTGGAGCCCTAATTTACGGTCTTTCCCAATACTTTATCTTGTCCGCTAGTCTGCTACTATCTCCCAAAAGTAACGAGGTCTTTTTTTTTTTTGGCAAACACAAAGAGAACTGCATCAAGTTCAAATTGCAGGTTAGTCATCCTTTTTGTTCTTCCATGTAGAAAACTTTATTCTTTTCAACTTAAACTACTTGTGCTTGTAAGTAGTTTATAATAAATTGTTTTGATTAATTTTTTGTGGGAATGGAGCACATCTATATAAATTTTCCCTATATTTATAGTTTTCTTCAATTTTTATGCAATTTTACCTATTTATAAATATTTACTGTAATTATATTATTTTATGAAATATTAAACATTGAATACTCATGGGGCTTATGCCCCGTGTTTTAGAACTCACGCCTCGCTTAGGCATATATAAAACGCATCGCCTTATGCCCACACCTTTTAAAACACTGCCAATAAGAATTCATGTTCGGTTAATTCATACATGCACAAATGGAAGAATGAAATGCAAAGGCAAGCCCACTATAGTTTAGATTTTGTAATCATTCCAAGAGAAAAACGATAATATATATAGTTGGAAATACATTTTAGAACCCGTAACATTTAAACTCTAGATCCACCACTTTCTGCAAGAGACTAACATATTTTATACTGTTACAAATGTCTCTCCACTTGTAAAATCAAGAATCCAAGACCAAATGGAATGAATAGCTGGGGCAGAAAACTGCAGTTTTCAAAATAACATCTTGCTCGGTTACAATTTAAACGTAAATCTGTACACTCCATTTGTTAAAAATAGGAGAACTGGTACATGAAAAAGATGTATGAAAAATCTCTAGCAGTGGAGAGCCACATTAGAATCCTCCTTGTTTCCTATTTCGAGCATCGTTTGACTTGCTTCTGAGTTATACATACATCCATGTGTAGATCTATCCCGTTTAACATACTCAGTTCCAGCTTCTTCTTGGTCTGAAATGTTTCATGTAAGAGAAATAAATAAGACAGCAAGAATGTCAATCTCGAACTTCTTTTAAGTTCCTTCTGCATTTCAATTTTTTGTTTTTAAATTATATTGGATTTTCTATACCTACTTGAGTGATGTCATTACTAATAGTCATATATTCTTCAAAGAGTGTAGATATTTATACTTCCGATTCTTTTGCTGAGAACGCCAAAAGCAAGCGAGCGCTCCAAATGCACAGCTAGCAACTGCGATTGCCAATGCAGCTCCAAATGGAACCACCACTGCATTTGTTGAGGCGACCAACTCTTCATTAACTATTTTCTCAGTCCCACCAACTGCTTGCAGTTCTTTCTCCTTGTAGAGATTCACTAGCTCTTTCCCATAGTAACTAACCAGAAACTTAAAGACCTCATCCTCATTCCATTCGATCTTACTATTTTCTTTGCTCTTTTCACCTGGGTTAAGATAGCACGACGGACAAAGCTGTTTTGAAGGCCAAATAACTTTTGGAAATTCAGGGTCACCTGTTCCTAGTGATGCTTCATCTTTCTTTAGTCTCTCATTAACTTTGTTGTGAGCTCTCCATAACCAAAGGGCATAATCACGCCCTTTCTTGAATGGATTAGATACACTGGAATTGAAAACATTTAAAATACAACAGTTAAATGACCAGACCTTGATGGTCAATAACAAAAAGGCAAAGTTCAGAAAGTTTAAGTTGAGAAACAGAAAGAGCCTCGTTGGCATTTTACCTTGAACACATGTCATAAAAGTGTTGCCTACATTCCTCACAGATGAAAAAGTTATGTATAAAATCACATGTAGTTCTGAATGCCATGTTACTTTCTCCATCCTCAACTCTGATAGAGAGTGAGTGTAACAACACCCATAAACCACAACTGCAGAAGATAAACATGTGGCTAAGAAAACTGCCAAAGAAAATTAACATTGTAAGTTTGTAACATCATGTGATTAACTTTTGATCCACTACCTCTGCTACTGTCTCGTTTTAGCAAAAGCATTTAGCACTGAACTGTAATAGATTTGAACCACTATCTTTGAGTTGCTGATTTTATGTGTGTGGCTGCAGGAGCATTAATCAATCCTCCACCGCCATTGCAGTTTCATAATCAACCCCCCCCCCTCCTCTTTTCCCGGTTCTGCGACCAAACCCACCTAAGTCTGCTCCCTTTCTTTCAATCCCTCATAGTCTCCACGTCAAACAAAAAGCTAGATCATAACTTTTGCTGGTGCAAACTTCACTCCCTAGACATTAATGCTATCAAAGAAGCAAGGTGCTTTGAATTCAAAGAATACAGGCATTTAAGAAGAAAATGAACCGCAGTTTCCAGTTACAAGCGCTTTGGAGTTCTGGGGTCTACGGGCTACCTACTGATTATGCATCCACCATTATAAGGTTTTGAATTTATCAGACTTCTACACCACAAGATAAGCACATACAATTCTTCAACTTTATCTGTAATTTACTCGTTTTTCCGAAACTTTGCATCTTTAACAGTACGCTATTTAGATAATTGAAGCCACCAAGATTTAAACCTCAAGTCCTCAACATGTATGTCAGTCAGGCTTCCGAGATCAACATCAGATTTTTTAAGTAGAATGACAAAACCATAATTCTACATTCTTTGAAAGGAAACTATTTCTAACATTGATCCATTTGGGAATTTTCAACTATTTTCTAAACCAAAATTCTGAGTCTCAAATATAAATGAGACAAGAAAAAGTGTAACAAATTACCCTTTTTAGTATGAAGAGACAGTATGGGTTACAATATCTAGGATGTCACCAGATCTACAGAGAATGTCCTCTGATTCTTCTCCTCTCAAACGCCGATTCAAGGGCTCTTGGTTTGTTCTTGGGTGTATTAGGTCACATCCTTAGATGCAAACCAATACCAGAGGCTAAAAATAAAAGCAACTTAGATGCCAACCTCTCAAATACCCTATCCCCTGTCCCACTTGGCCCTTTAGGCCATTACTCATAGTGCCTTTGACACAGTAACATCAAAAAATACCTTAAAGACATTGTTGAGTCCCACATCGACAATGAAGGGGATGGATGGTCTCCTTATATGGACTTAGGCAATCCTCTAACAGACATCAACAGAATGCAAGTCCTCAACTTAACATCTCTGTAATGAATTATCTGGCAACGAGTTTGTTCACTATATTATTTTCCTATACAGCTTTTCTACATTCATAAAGTTGTAAATGATTTCACAGATGAATAACGAGTACATGAATAATCCATTACCTGAAACCTCTGGTATCGTTCTTGCTTCCACGACAATACATCTGCAAGAAAGAGATTGTCATAAATGAATCAGAAATGCTTAAATTGCACTACAAAGCAAAGGAAAATGCAGAATCTCCTTCAAGCTATAAATATCGTACAAAGATGGGGTGGGGTGTCTTCATGCACAAGACTATTCCACCTTACAAATTCCACCAGATTAGCGACAGTTAGGGCCCATTTGGGGAGCCTTTGCTACTATTCCGTTTCATGTATCTTAGACATAGCACTCATCCGAGACCTCATATAAGTCAAAATTAGGAATAGGATGAGGAAGCGGAGGAGCTATAGAACCACTACAATATGTACAAGCTAAATCAAACTCAAAGATATCTATACTCAGAGAACATATCTTATCCAACTAAACCCTGCCCTTTCCCCATCGACCACTCACACCCCACAACCAACACCCCAAAGAAAAACGAAAGGAAATGAAAAAGGGACTTAAATTGAAACACATAAAAAGATTGGACAATCAAAAGGTTGGCGCGTTGTTATAAAGCCAATAAACAGTTACTGACAAAGTTACAAATAAAGTTTATTAGTCCAGCCACAGATGACGAGCTAAATCAAACTCGATCTCCACACATATCATAGATTTCTCATTCAACATATAGCACCAATCCCCTCCCCTTCCGCCATATCCCTT